>CAKNXH010000107.1:19535-35415 GCA_932178445.1 Andricus quercusramuli
ATTATAAATTTTATATCACTCAGACAAACAACATCGCTTGAAACACCATCATTAATCTAACTTATAAAATTTCATATTAAGAACCGAGGGCCGAGTCGCTTAAAAAATATTTAACGCGACTTGTTTCAGTAGAATTATCTACCCAACCGATACATTTTAATTTATCTTTCATTTTCATTCTACAAATTATGTGAGAGGATTCATATTGTGGACATATCTCTGACATCCAGGCACGTGCCGGGATTTTATTTTCCGTTATTAGAGGAAATGTAGAGCGCGAAAACGGCAAAGTGATGTCAGATCGATAAGAAAAAAAGCACGGGAGGAAAAAGCTAGAAGGATAAAGGGTGATTCGAGTGACGGAAAGCTGAGAAAGTGTGGACGAGGGCTGATATCCAGACTGTCAGGGACTCATTATTTCCACTTGGCTGGACTTTGAAAAACTCTTTTCATCCACCTAAGAAGCGCTAAGCTTGAAATCCCGGTCTTTACTCTGAAAATAGTTTCAATTATTGCCAAGGTTACCTATATAAAAATTTTAACTCTGCAAATAAAAATTGGAAAAGGTCACAATATTTACCAGCCCTGGAAAAATCAAAGGAAAATATTTGCAACTTGCAGGAATACGAAATACAAACACAAGAATACTAAATCACATTATGTCCTCCTTTCTACCTGATTTCCTTTTTTCCTTTTCGATCCCTTAAATTTGGAAAATTCCCTAAAATACCTAAAATCGAGAATTTTGACCCAATTTTCCCCTTTTAACGACTTTTTCTTACAAAGTTTCCATTCAATTGATAAGAATCATGAATAGAAATTCAAGAGATTAAACAAATATACGCTCTGAAAAAGATATTTTTGAAATTTTTATGATTCTTATTTCAAATATTTCCTGCATTATTTATTTACTAATTTTGTAGATTTGAAGGAAATCTTTGTTGAAAATAAAAAACATCTTCATAGAGTTAATGGCACCGAAAAATGAATATTTAATAAAGTAGTTGAATTTTATACAAAGAAATGGCTCCTCGACGGAAATTATGACAGTTCAATTTCCAAGTAGAAAAAAGTTTAATTTGAATTAAAAAACCATTTAATTCAGCCAACAAAGACAAATTTTTAACAAAATTGATTATTTTTCAACCAAATTGTCGATTTTTTAAGCCAAAACACGAATTTTCTACAAAATAGTCTAATTTTCAACTGAAAAATATGAATTTTCATCAAAATAAGTTAACTATCAACCAAATATTCCGATCATCAACCAAATAGTTTGATTTTCTACTGAATTGCCAAATTTTCAAGCCAAAACGACGAATTTTCTATAGAAAAAATTATTAACCAATTATTTTGATGATTAACCACATAGCGGAGTTTTCTACAAATTTGTTCAACTCTCAAGCCAAAGAGACGAGTTTTCTATAAAACATTACATTTTTAATCCAAAAATATCAATTTTCAACTAAAAAGTTCATTTTCATCATATAAAAAAAAAAAAAAACAACAGAATTTTCAACAAAATATTCAAATTTTCAATCAAAAAAATCAATTTTCATACCAGAAAGATTTTTTAATAAAGAAAGAAAAAAAGTCAACCAAATTGTTGAATTTTCAAGCCAAGAAGACGAACTATGTAAAAAACATTTAAATTTTGAACCCGAAGATGTGAATTTTCAACCCAAAAAAAAATGTTCACAAACATAGTTGAATTTTGAGACGACAAGATGATTTTTTGTCTGAACAGTGTAAATTTCAACCAACAAGATTATTTTTTATTTATAAAAAAAAGTCGAATCATAAACCAAAAAGATGAATTTTCGACTAAAGTAATGAATCTTCAAACGTAAAAGAAATTTGTAATAAAGTAGTTGAATTTTATACCAAAAACATGACTTCTTAACGAAAAGTATCGCAGTGAATATTACAACCAGGAAATTTTTTTATTTTGAATTAAAAACCATTTAATTCATTCGAAAAGGACAAATTTATAACAAAACTTCTGATTTTTCAACAAAATTATCGACGTTTCATCTTAAAATTAGATGAATTTAATTTTCATCCCGAATATGTCAATTTTCAACAAGAAAGGTAATTTTTAACAAAGTGGTTACATTTTCAACTGAAGAGATGAATCTTCATCCAAGAAAGATTTTTCGAAAAAGAAAAAAAAAATTCAACCAAATTGTTGTATTTTCAAGTCAAGAGGAGAAATTTTTCTATAATGTAGTTGAATTCTTAACCAAAAAATATGAACTATTAAGGAAAACTATGAAAGTTAATATTTTACCCAAAAAAATTTAAAGTCAATTAAAAATTTATTTAATTTGTCCAAAAAAGGCGACTTTTCAACTAATTTCATGATTTTTTTACCAAATTATCGAATTTCTAAGCCAGAAACACGCATTTTCTAGAAAAAAAATCGAATTTTCAACTGAAAAATATATATTTTCATGTATACAAAATTAATAACCACATACTTCGATAATTTACCAAATAAAGTTCAGTTCCAACAAAAAAAAAAAAAAAAAAAACAGAATTTCCGAAAAAAATATTTAAATTTTGAGCCAGAAAGATTTTTCGATGAAGAATGAAAAAAATCAATCAAATTGTCGAATTTTCAAGCCAATAAGATGAACTTTGTAAACAAAAGTTGGATTCTGAACCAGAAAATGTGAATTTTCAACCAAAAAAAGGATTTTAAACAAAATAGTTCAATTTTCTACAAAAGAAATAAATGTTCTACTAAGAAAGTTGTTTTTGTCAAGAAAGGGAAAAGATTCAAATTGTGGAATTTTTAAACCAAAAAGTCGATTTTTCTACAAAACACTAAAATTTTTTATCCTAGAAGACCAAAACATTTAAATTTTCAACCCAAAATTTGTGTATTATCAGCAACAAAGTTTATTTTCGAGCCGAAAATACGAATTTTCTACAAAGCAGTTTAGTCTTCCGCCCGGAAACGTGAATTTTCAACAAAAAAGTTGATGTTTATACAAATGGTTGAATTTTCTACCGAAATATTCAAATTGTCAATTCTTAAAGCTGATTTTTTGTCAAAAAAGTTTAATTTTCAACCAGAAAATATGAATGTTTAAGAGAAATCCATATTTTCGACCATATAGTTTAAGTTTCTACCAAAATAGTTGAAATGTTAATCCAAAAAGAGGAATTTTCAACAAACCATTGAAATGTTTGAAGAGGAAATTATGAATTTTCAACGAAAAAGTTCATTTTTAACCAAGTAGTTACATTCCCAACCAAAAAGGATGAAATTTTGACCAAATTGCTCAATTTTCGCATAATGAATAAATTTTCAACTATAAAATAAAATTGTTGACAAAAAAATGTACGTTCTCATTAGGTTCCGATAATTTAATTTGCAATTGAGTGTAAAATGAGAAAAAGTGCAAATAGAGACTGTGAAGACTTCAAAGCATGCGATAAGTAAATAGTAATTTTTACTCATTTTAATACTTTTAATGTTTTCAATAAGATACATTAAGCGGAATATCAGAAATGAGTATGTGAGTTGTGGTTGAGAACACAAAATTTTGAAAATCGAAAATAATATGCAAAAATAAAAAATATAGCGTATATTCACCGCCTAATAAGCTATCATTAATTTACAATTGGTTGTTACATGTCTTGGTTTCACATGCTCGTGAACAGCGTATTTGCAAAATTGTTTTCTTTATATTTTCATTATTTTTGTGAATAATAATTTTCTGAATTTCTTTTTTTTTTTTTTTTTGATACTACAATCTTTCTTGAGCCAATATCAAAAAATGATTACAAAATTAAAAAATTTCAACTGATAAAAATAATTTCAAACAAATTTAAACGTCCAAGAAAAAAAAAATAGAAAAATTATGTAGGTTCTTCAGCGTTATTTTTAGGTTCTTCAAACTATTTTTTTATAGAAAATTTAGGAAAATATTTGAAACTGCTCACAGCTCTGTACTCAAAAAAATTACACAAAAGAAAATTCATGAGAATAAGAAATCAAAAGCTATTTACTGATAGAAATAAATTTAAAAAATTGAGACATGAGCATCTTCCGCTTTTGTTGTTTATCTAATTTTCAACCTTTAATCTTCTGAAATTTTTTTCTGACCTATTTACATATATCAGTAAAAAGTGCTTAAGTGTTTAACAAATTTTTGAAGGTTTGCTAAAAAAATTCTCAAACACAAAACAACTAGAAAACTTGCTAGAAAAGACGCTGCTGTCAGAGGGCATTTTCATTAAAAATTGATGAGATATCCATATGATAGAAAAAGATTTTATAAATAAGTAAAATTCCTTTTTAATCAAACAATTAGGTAAAAGAAACAGTAATTAAAAGAGAATTATGATAGACACAACGGTAAACGTTTGGATGAAAAATGTAGAGAACGATTATGAGAATGGTTTGGAACGTGACGTGAAAGTCAGCTGCAGTTGCACTTCCGTTTTGGTTGGATAGCAGGAAGAAATTGGAGAATGATATCCGAAGTCACGTCCACGCACGAAATCGTGGCGTATGCAAAATTGTGGCAAAAAGTACGAGACCGACGAGAGGGACACACACGAAGCGTAGCTCGACGCTGTTATGCGAAACACGTTTGTCCCCCGTGGAAGATAAGGTCCGAAAGCATGTCCTAAAAGGATGCAAAAGTCCAGACCTGCAATATGTGTCGACGAAAAATGCTAAAAAGATGCATGCCTCTTCGTTCAAAATTCACTTTCGAATCATTATCATCTCCACTTTATTCCTTTTCACCTATTTTTCTTTCCCTTCCATGATTCCCCACCCCTCACTTCCCCTACTTCGCCTACCTTCTCCTAATGTTCCTCTCCTTACCTCCCTTTTCACTTACAGTCCCTTTCCTTAATTCTCCCTTCTCTAATTATACTCTCCTCACTTTTCCCACTTCTCCTCCATTCACTTCCTGGCCAATTCTTCATCTCCACCTATTCATCCTCACATTCCCACTACTGCTCTCCACACTTCCCCACCCTTCACTTAATTCCTGGCTGACGCTACTCCGCCATTCTCCTGATTCTCCCTCCTCTAATTTTTCTCTTCTCATTTCCACTGTTATCGCTTCCGTGCGCACACTCAGTTCCCTACTACACTTTCCATCACTTCCCCGCCACATCCTCACTTCTCCCTCTCTGAATCCCATCTCTTCACTTTCCTACTACCCCTACCCTAGCCTTACCCTACCCATCCTCACTTTTCTTCTACGCCTCGCATTGCTTCCCCACCCAGACTTCAAATCACTTCAACTCACTTTCCTACTTCCTCCCCTTATTTTCGCACATTTACTCCTTTAATCGTTCCCTCACTTCCTCTACGTCCTAACCCCTAGTCATTCTCGCTTCCAGACTGCCGCTTGCAACACTTCGCCTTTCTTCTCCTACTTCCCCTCACATCATTTCTGCTCAATTCCTCTACTTCCTCCTCCTCTAACTTTCATGAACGGGAGTTCAGGACTACTACCTTACTACTTACTACTACCCTACTACTGCTCACCATACTTTCCTACTGCTGCTCCCTGAACTTCCCCACCCTTCCTCTACTTCGTCCACCATCATTTACCCTCCATTCCCCTATTTCTTTCTCCTCTAATTATTTTCCTCTTGATTTTCTCTCATCCATGCTAAAAGATTCAAAAACTTTTTTTTAGGGAAGTTCATACCCTTCAAATCTCGTTCTAGGAAAGGAGGGGCGGCAAGTAGGTAAGTGACATGAAGTGTGGGTGAGGAAGTGAGGAAGTTGCAATGGGAAAGTGAGGATGAGTAGGAGAGGGGGTAGACGGAGAAGTTAGGAGAGGAAAATAAGAGAAGGAAGGATTGGGCAATCGAAGGAGAGTGAGGAGAGGAAGAGTAGAAAAGTGAGGGTTAGCAGGAGCCCCTGCATATTATTTCTGAACAACAAGTTTGAAATTTTTTTCAAATTTTAAATTGCTTTTGAATCCTTCAGAAACTTCTGAATCTTCTAAATATCTTTTTAAATGTTTCAAATTTTTCCCAGAATTTTGGAAAAATTCTGCATAATGGAAAAAATTACCCTAAAATCTTCTGAGTGTTTTTTTTGTTGTTGAAAATTTTGGAATTCATTTAAAATCTTCTGACATTATTTTCAGTATTCTTTGAAAATTAATATAAAAAAATAAAGACTTAAAATCTGCCAGATTCATCTTCAACATATTCTGTACTTTTCAGAAATCAAAACAGAAAAGATCCACTGAACATCATATTTGCTTTTTGGAATTTTAAATAAAAATGATGTATTTAATGAGAAATCAACAGTTGATATTTCAATCCAAAAAGATTCTCAATTTAAATAAAAATCAGTTGAATTCATCCGAAAAAGGCTATTTTTCAACAAAATAGTTGAATCCGCCTCTAAATAAGACTCATTTTCAGCCACTTATGTATACTGTATTATAAAAGTTTAATTCTCTAACCTAAAAATATGAATTTGTAATAAAAATGTTAATTTGAAATCAAATAGTTGTATTTTTAAGAAAGAACGTGAAAGTTCACCATGACGATCAATTTTTTACCAAACAAGATGAACTTTGAACTAAAATGATGAATCTTCAACCAAATAGATGAAGTTTGAACTGAAATGATGAATTTTCAATCAAACAGGTGAATTTTGAACAAGTTGGTTTAAATTTTAACTAAAAAGTTTAATTTTTAACCAAAAGAGTTGAATTCATCAGAAATACGTTTCTCTAACAAAAAATTTGAATTCTAAACCAAAAAGATTTTTCCGTGAAGAATTGAAAAAAAATCATTTTTAATACAAATTACAAATTTCGAATGACTATTTTTTTTTTAATTACTTTGTTAATTTGCCCTAAGGTTGTATAAATATAATTCTCCTAGATTCCGCGAGAAAATTAAAAAAAAAATTGAAGGCTTCAGACATGTCCAGAAGTAGTTACAAATTTCTAAGAAATTGTTTTTATTTTATAGGGATTTACAAAATTTTAGGACAAATTCAAAATAGTTTCGAACATATTTAGGTTTCTTTGAAGCTTGTAAAAAATAAAAACACTTTGATACATTTTTGGAAATCTTACAAATTTTTAAAAGATTTGTCATCTCTTTAATATTTCTTGAACTTTTGATTATCTTTTTCACAATTTTTGAAAATCTTCTGAAATTTTTGGTCAGTTCTTTGAATATGAGTTGAAAAATATAAAATCATTGTACATGTTCCATGAAATCTTCGAGGAATTTGGTTATTCTCTTGAAACCTTTCAAAATTCCTGAAAAGCTCAAGGTATTTAATGCAAAATTTTGGAAAATCTTTTTTTTTACATTTTTTGAAACTATTTCAAATCTCACATGATTTTGTAATTTTTTGAAACTTCTTCCGAATCTTTCTTGCAAATCGTTTGAATTAATTCGAATTTTCTATGGAATTTGGAAAAAATTATAAAAATTGCCTTAGATTATCTCAAATTTCTGTTTGGCAATTATAGAAACCTCTTGGCGTCTTTTTAAACATTTTAAAATATACTCTCGAAAAAAAATGTTGTAAAATGAAAAAGTATTTTTTATTTTCTTAGAAATGTTAAGGAAATTTTTCTAATCTCTTGAAACCTTTCAAAAGTCTTGAAGAGCTTCTAAATTGTTGGTTGGAAATCTTCGAAAACTGACGTTTTGATTTTTTTTTCTGTCGAAATCGTTTTAATTTGAAAAAAGAAAATTTCTTCCAAAACTTCTAAACATTTCTTAAACTAAATTTATTTGAATTTTGTCTGAGATTTTGTAATCTTGAAAAATTAAGAAATGCTGCTTTCAATCATTCTGAAGTCTTTTACGAAATTTAAGGAAATAATTTGAAATGTTAGATAAAATATCATATATTAAAGATATCTTTTTGTTACCGACTATGTAAAATATTTTATAAGTTTTTGGAATTATTTCAGAGTTTTTAAATATTTTTAATCTATTAAAAACTTAAAATTTTTTTCAATATCTTTTAAACTGACTCGAATTAGTCTTAAAAATGTCTTCAAATCTTCTAAATCTTTTTTAAAATGTTTCGAATTATTACTAAATATTTGAAAAAGCTTTGCAAAAGAAATAAATAAATTATGTGAATTAAAAAATTATACATTTTTCAGAAATCTTAAGAAAAGTCTGTTAATTCCTTAAACCTTTCGAAATTTAAAAAATATGAAAGTCTGAATATCTTTAAACTTCTTTGATTTTTTTCTGAAATTTTGTAATATTGTACAATAAGAAAATTTTTTTTTGCAATTTTCTAAGTTTTTTCCCGAATTTTTAAGAAACTTCTTCAAAGATTTTAAAATATTTGTTTGAGATTATTGTCTCAAAATAAAAAATCATTCTAAATTTTCCTTGGAATCATAACAAAAAAATATATAATCTTAAAACCTTCAAAAATCCTTGAAAATCTTCATTATTATTTTCCAAAAATCTACATCTTGTTCAAAATTTTTGAAAATGTTTTCACTTTTTATATTATACTAGAATTTTTTCAAAATTTCTGAAATGACGAATTATATTTCAAAATAATTCAAAAATTTTCCTAACTTCTTAAAAATGCTCTTGCCTTTATTATCAACGAATAATTTACAACTAAAATATTCACTTCAAGAAATAAATTTTAAGAATTAAAATTCCTCATTTAAAAATTACGATTCACATAAAAAATTAGGTATTCAGCGAAAATGAGTGCGATTTTTTCGAAAATATTGTTTCACGAATTTCATTAGAAAGGCTAAGAAAAAGCAACGATTGCAAAATTTCCGAAACAAACCACTTTATTATAGATTGGATTAAAATATGAACAAATCGTTCTAGGGTAGAAGTATAAAAATTGCAATCTTAATATAAATTCTCTATAAATATTTATAGAAAATTAAATTGATTCAAGATGGTTTCAGAAACACTTAATTGATAATTAAATGGACTCGTTTCGGTTATACTTTTTGTCCAACTTGAAGAGTTTGAAACGTTTCGTTTTATTTCTCAGGTTACTTATATAAAGGGCAGACCGGACAAAGAAACCTGAAGAGAATAAAAGCAATGTTCATCGGCTGATTTTATAAGGGCGAAAATATTTTGGGTCATCGAGCAAAACATCCCGCCTTAATTAATCACTCGCTATATGGCATTCCTGAGACGCGTGGCAGTAATATCAGCCAACTTATCCGCGAGACACGTGTCATAGAATCTCATCAAACTTTCATCATGCCTTCCGAACTCGAAGAGAAAAACCTGAAGGGACTAAATTCTCATCCAGTCGGCAGACAAAAGAAATTATATTGTATATATAAAATAGAAAAAAATATAATAAAATAAATAATATGGAACATAAAATCAATTAAGTTTTTTCCTAATAGAATAAAAGAATTTACATTAAATTTGTTACATTGATAATGATTGTAAATTATACAAATGCAAAAAAATGTTTGTTTTACAATTCATCTTCAAAAATTTAAAAGACAAGATTCGTAGAGAATTTGATAATAATTATAGGTTCAACCACAAGTTGCGTGAGATGTAAGAAAATTCCAAAGAACGAATTTGAAACAAAAGTGGAATCCTTTACCAAAAATATAAGTTTTCAACAAACAAGATTAATTTCCAAGAAAATACGAATTAATTTTTCAATAAATAGTTTGAATTTTCAACATGAAAAAAATTTCAAACTCAAATGGAATAGTTCAAATTTCAGATAAGAAAATTAATTTTTAAGCACAAATTTTTGAGCAAGAACTCTATTTTTCATCCAATAACGAATTTTCAACAAAATTCATACATTTTCAACTAAATGGTTGAATTTTTAAATAAAAAGTATAAGTTTCGAACCAAAAATGTAGTCGATAAATTTTCAGTTCAAAAAGCTATTTTCAAAAAAAGAAAAACAATTTTTCAACTAGTTGATTTTGTACAAAAAAATGAATTTCAAAAGTAATAGTTGAATCCTCAACCAAAAAATGAATTTTCAACAAACAAGAATAATTTTCAACCAAATAGGAATCATTTTCCCAATAAATAGTTTGAATTCTCAACCTAAAAGGAATAAATTTTCAATCTAAAATGGAAAAGTTCAAATTTCAGATAAGAAAATTAATTTCTCACCAAGAAGAACCAATTCTCAAGCAAGAAGTTTATTTTTCATTCGATTAAAAGTCTATTTTCAAGAAAAAAACGCAATTTTTCAACTACGTGAATTCATCCAAAATCCTATACTAAAAATATAAGTTCTCAACAAAGAAGATTAATTTCCAACAAAATACGAATTAATTTTTAAATAAATAGTTTGGATTTTCAACATAAAAAAAAATTCAACCTATAATGCAATAAATCAAATTTCAGATAAGAAAATTGATTTTTAACCACAAATTTTTCAGCAAGAAGTTTATTTTGCATCCATTAACGAATTTTCAACCAAATTCATACATTTTCAACTGAATTGTTGAATTTTAAACCATAAAGGATAAGTTTTCGACCAAAAATATAGTCGTTCAATTTTCAATTCAGATAGCTACTTTCAAGATAAGAAAAAAAAATTTTCAACTAGTTGAATTCGTTCAAGAAAACGAATTTTAAAAATAGTATTGAATCCTCAACCAAAAAAATTATTTTTTAACAAACAAGAATAATTTTCAACAAAACAGGAATTAATTTTCCAAAAAATAGTTTAAATTTCCAACTCAAAAGGAATAAATTTTCAACCTAAAATGGAATAGTTCAAATTTCAGATAAGAAAATTGATTTTTAACCACAAATTTTTCAGCAAGAAGTTTATTTTTCATCCAATAACGAATTTTCAACCAAATTTATACATTTTCGAATGAATGGTTAATGTTTAAACTATAAAGGATAAGTTTCCAATCAAAAATAGAGTCGTTGAATTTTCATTTTAAAAAGCTATTTTCAAGAAAAAAAAAACAATTTTTCAACTAGATCAATTCGTTCAAGAAAACAAAATTTAAAACTAGTAGAATCCTCAACCAAAAAAAAAAAAGGAATTTCAACAAACAAGAATAATTTGCAACGGAATAGGAATTAATTTTTAAACAAATAGTTTGAATTTTCAACTTAAAAAGAATGAATTTTCAGCCTCAAATAAAATAGTTCAAATTTCAGATAAAAAAATTAATTTTTAACCACAACCAAAATTTCAAACAAATAATTAGATTTTTGTCAAAAAATTTGCATTTTTGACTTACGAAGATGAGTTTTCTACCCAAAAGTTCATTTTCTATGGCAAGGAGAACTTAGAATAAAATTTTTTTGAGTTTATAGCCAAATGTTTAAATTTTTGACGACAAACGGTAAGTTTGCAACTAAAAATGGAATCGTTGAATTTTAAGTTAGAAAATCTACTCATCTACTTTTAAAGAATAGAAAAACAATTTTTCAACTCCTTGAATTAATCCAAGAAACGAATTTAAAAAAAAAAACTTGAATCCTCAAGCAAAAATATGAATGTTCAACAAACAAGATTAATTTTCAACAAAATATAATTTCATTTTCTACTAAATAGTTCGAATTTTCAACTTAAAAAAAAAGTATTTTCAACCTCGAATGGAGAAGTTCAAATTTCAGATGAGAAATTTAATTTTCAACTACAAATTTTGAAGCAAGAAGTTAATTTTCTGTCATAATGTCAACAAAATAATTGAATCTTTTACTTACGAAGATGAGTTTTCTACCAAAAATCTATCTACTTATCTATTTTTCAAGAAAAGAAATGCAAAATTTTCAACTCGTTGAATTAATCCACAAAACGGATGAAAAATTAGTTGCATCCTCAAGCAATAAGACGAATTTTCAAGAAAAAAGATTAATTTTCAACAAAATACAATATCATTTCCTATTAAAAAGTTTGAATTTCCAACTTAAAAAGAATAAAGTTTGAACCTTAAATGGAATAGTTCAAATGTCAAATTCCTAGATTTTCAACTACTTGGTTGCATGTTAAACTAAAAATAACTAAAAATGATAAGTTTTGAACCATAAATGGGATCGTTAAATTTTCAGTTCAAAAATATATTTTCAGAAAACGGAAAACAACTCATCCATAACATGAATTTGAAAAAAAAATTGAACTCTGAACCAAAGAGATTAATTTTTAACAAATAAGAACAATTTTCAACAAAATACGAAATAATTTAACCTTATAATTATACCATAAAATACGAATTAACAACCGAATAGTTTAATTTTTTACTAGAAAGCATTAATTTTCAATTGAAAATATCAATTTTCAACTCAAAAGTTGGAAACAAAGTTACATTCTCAGTTAAATGAAGTAGCTCATAGCAAAAAAAGAAATTTTCAACAAAATAGTTAAATTTTTAACCAAAGAGATGGATTTCAAAAATAGTTGAATTCTCCAAAAAATACATGAATTTTTAACCAAATAGTTAAATTTTGAACCACAAGAAATAAATTTTCAACAAATAGTCCAATTTAAAGCTAAAAGAGGTTTTCCACCGAGAATGGAATATTTACATTCTTAGGTAAGAAAAATCACTCTGTATTCCCAAAAAACATAAAAACTATTTTTCAAAGAAAAAATGTTAAATTTTTAACCAAAGAGATGAATTTTCAGCCAGAAAATGATTTTTAACGAGGAAATGGGGGGAGGCGGTTTCAAGCCCTTCCAATTTTTAATTGTGCAATTCTGAAAGCTTTTGAGTTCTGATTAAAAATTTCCGAAATTTCACAATATTGGAAATATCTCGAATATATTTGGAAACTGTGAAATTTCGAAAACTTCCAATCTGGAAGTGTTCAACTTTTATTGTTACTCATTTTAAGTTTTGTCTTTTTGAAAGATTCTTGCCAAAATTATCACATTTTTGGGGCTTTCAATTTGAAGAAATTGAAATTCTTGGTTGAAAATTCATCCTTGTATGCGGAAAATTCAACTATTCTGTTTAATTTCAATTGTTTTGTTGAAGATTCAACTGTTTCCCTAAAAATTCGTCCTTTGGATTGAAAATTAATCTTTAAATACGTCATTTTTTCTCCTCTGAAGTAATAAAAAATGCACCAAATATGTCAAGATCGATCAAATTTCTTTTTTTTTATATTTATTTTCTATCAAAAGTCAAACTTTCAATAAAATTCATGCATTTTTAACCAAATGGTTGAATTTTCAAAGAGAAGAGATAAGTTTTCAACTAAAAATGGAATCGTTGAATTCTACTTTCAAGAAAGGAACAAAAATTCTCAACTAATTGAATTCATGAAAGAAATTAATAAAAAATAGTAGAATCCTTAACCAAAAAGATGAATTTTCAAGAAATCAGATTAATTTACAACAAAATACGAATGAACTTTTTACCAAACAGTTGCATTTTAAACCTATAAAAGATCAATTTAGAACCAGAAATGTAATGATCAAATTTCTAGATAATAAATTAACTACTAACTACAAAAAATAATCAATTAAAAAAAATGATTGAATTTTAAAGCAAATAGCGAAATCTCTATAGGCCAACAATTTAAGAGCACTGAAAACACATTGCCTTTTTGAAAATGAGTAATTTGTAATTTCTGACCAAAGTCAATGGTTCAACATTGTAATCGTTAACTCTCTCAATAAAATATAATAACCAAAGTTGAAAGCCTGACCGCCAGATGGCTGCATATCGCCCTTCTCTCACAAGCGCCAAATAAATTAAAAAAAAGTAATGTTGCATCATTTTTGCTCCTCTGAAGTAATAACAAATGCATAAAATTTGTCAAAATCAATGTAATTTTTTTTTTAAGAATCCAATTTGTCGAGACATCATGTAACGTAACATTAACATAACGCGACGGGATGTCTCTCACAAATTGCCGAAGCGTGTGCAACCTCACTGGAGGGGAAAATCTTGCAAAAAGGCATTAAGTGTTTGATATATAGTTCGTCGAAAATAGGTGGGTCGTCGTTGATGTCGTACACCAGAGGGAGTCGGATATTAAAATCGCGGACGGGATTAGGAAGCAGGAGACCGCGTAAGAACATTAATCATGCGCGTGTAAATGTTCCTCGTATCAATTCTGAAGCATGATCGACGTTAGGGATCGTCCATTAACTACGTTACCAATTTTGAACTATTTCTGACCCCCCCCCCCCCTTTAAACCCCTGGTGAAAACCCGCCCCCCCCCCCCCCATCAAGTAACGTAGCCGTTGGTTGAACGCAGAATCGGGAACAATTAAAAATATTAAAAAATCAGACTTGGCATACCAAAATTATCTCAAAAAACGGGAAATAGGGTGATTTTTCACGAACATAGGGGAATAATGGGGGAATCTATTCTTTTAATTATAATTATTGTTTAGGTACCATTCTGAACTCAATATGAAATTTTCAACCGAGAAGTTTATTTACAATCAAAAAACGAATTTATTACACAATTTATGAATTTTCAAATAAATAGTTGAATTTTTGACTGAGAAAGAAAAGTATTGAACAAAAATTGGAATCGTTAAATTTTCAATTTAAAAATTTATTTTTGAAAAACATTTTTTTTTCAACTAACTGATGAAAAATAGTACAAGGCTCAACTAGGAAAATAAATTTTTAACAATCAACATTAATTTTCAACAAAATGCTAAGAAACTTTCTAACAAATAGTTACATTTTCAACTTATGAAGAATAAATTTTCAACCTTAAATGGAATAGTTACATTTTCAGATAAGAAATTAATTTTTAACCACAAACAAATAAATTTCAGGCAAAATATTCCAACATTTGAGCCATCAGTTTAATTTTTAAACCTAAGGAAGATTTTTTGACAGTTGAACTTAAAGAATAGTTCATTTTCAACTGAGAAGACTTTTCTACAATTGGAGATTGATTTTCAATCCAAAGGACGAATTTTCAGAAAACCTGTTGAATCTTCAACATAACAATTATATTCTTAACAAAATTGTTAAATTTTGAACATACAACGATGAATTTCAACCAAGGAGTTTATTCGCTACCAAAAGACGAATTTTTAACACCATTCTGGATTTTTCAATTAAATGGTTAAATTTTAAACTAAAAAAGGAAATTTTTCAAGGAAAAAAGCTATTTTTCAACAAATTTAATTTATAAGAGAGTAGAATTCTCAGCCAAAAAGATAAACTTTCATCAAACAAGATTAATTTTAAACAAAATGAAGATGAATTTTTACCTCAGTAGTTTATTTTCTATCAAAAGACGAATTTTCAACAAAATAATGAAATTTTTAACAATCTAGATGAATTTCCAATCAGAAAGAATAATTTTTTTGATTTTTTGAACGCAGTTGACTTTTTAACAAAAAAGTTGTTTAAAACTAGAAGTTTATTTCCTGTCAAAAGTCAGATTTTTAACACAATTCATTAATTTTCAATCAAATGGTTGCATTTAAACTGAAAAAGAAAATTTGTCAATAAAAAAAAATAATCGTTGAATTGTCACTTTAAAAATCTTTTTTTCAACAAAAAAATACAATTTTTCAACTCAATAGTTACATTTATAACTTCTGGAAGGAAAATTTTAAACCAAAAATCGAATAGTTAAATTTTTAGATGAAAAATTAATTTTTAACCACAAACAAAAAGTCAATACAATATTCTAACTTTCAAGCGAATAGATGAATTTTTAAGCCAAAAAGACGATTTTTTGTATGACAGTTCAATTTGAAAAAGAAGTTAATTTTCAACCAAAGAAGATGAATTTTCTACGACTGAATTCAACTCAGTTGAATCCGCAACAAAATAATTAAATTCCTGACAAAATATTTAAATTTTCAACCTGAAAAAATGAATGTGAACCTAGAAGTTTATTTTTCATCAAAATACAACAATAAAAAATGGAATCGTTATATTTTCAGTGGAGAAATCTATTTCTCAAGGAAAAATT
>CAKNXH010000107.1:35815-91141 GCA_932178445.1 Andricus quercusramuli
TTATGAATTTTCGAATAAATAGTTACACTGTCAACTAGAAAAGAAAAGTTGTCAACCAAAAATTGATTCGTGAATATTTTCAGTTTAAAAATTTATTTTTGAAGAAAAATTTTTTTTCAACTGACTGGTGAAAAATAGTTACATTTTCAGATAAAAAATTAATTCTCAACCTCAAACTAAGAAATTATCAACAAAATACTTTAACTTTCAAGCAAATAGTTTGATTTTAAGGCCAAAAGACAATTTAAAAAAAAAAATCAAAAAGCTTAAAAAAAAGTTAATTTTCAACCAAGAAGTCTTTTCTACAATCAGAGATTGATTTTTAATCCAAAGGACGAACTTTCAGCAAAACTGTTGAATCTTCAACATAAAAATTACATATCTAACAAAATTGTTGAATTTTTAATATACATAAATGAATTTTCAAGCAAGAAGTTTATTTGCTACCAAAAGAAGAATTTTTAACACAATTCATGAATTTGCAATTAAATGGTCGAATTTTCCAGTGAAAAAGAAAATTTTTCAACGAAAAAGGAATTGTTAAATTTTCAATCTAAAAATATATTTTTCAAGGGAAAAATAAATTCTTCAACAAACTGAATTCATCAGAAAAAAAAGTAGAATCCTCATACAAAAAGATAAGATTCCATCAAGCAGAATTAATTTTCAACAAAATACCGATGAATTTTTAACTGAGTTATTTATTTTCTACCAAAAGACAAATTCTTAGCAAAATATGTAGTTCATCTCTTAACCAACTAATGAAATGTTTGTCCGAAAAGGACAATTTTCTCAATTTTTCGAAGACAGTTGACTTTTTAACAAAGAAGTTAATTTTCAAACGAGAAGTTTATTCCCAATCAAAAGACGAATTCTCAACACAATTCATTAATTTTCAATTAAATGGTTGCATTTAGAATAAGAAATGAAGTTTTGCAATAAAAGAAGAATGGTTGAATTGTCAGTTCAAAAATCTATTTCTCAAAAAAAAAGAAAACAATTTTTGAACTAAAAAAAAGAAAAATAGTAGAATCCTCAACCAAAAACATGAATTTTCCTGCAAACAAATTAATTTTCAACAACATACTGATGAATTTTCTACAAAAGTTACATTTATAACTTATAGAAGAAGAATTTTTAACAAAAATTCGAATAGTTACATTTTTAGATAAAACATTAATTTTTAACCACAAACAAAATTTAATACAATATTTCAATATTTAGGCAAATGTTTAAATTTTTAAGCTAGAAAGATAATTTTTGTTGGCAGTACAATTAACAAAAAAAAGTTAATTTTTCAACCAAAGAAGATGAATTTTCTACCATTGAAGAATCATTTTCAACCCGAAAGGACGAATTATTAGCAAAAGCGTTTAATTCTCAACCAAATATGTTTACATTAACGAAACAGCTGGATCCCCAACAAAATAATAAAATTCTTGACAAAATATTTGAATTTTCAACCTAAAAAGATAAATTTGAACCAAAAAGTTTCTTTTTCATCGAAATACAACAATCAAAAATGGAATCTGCATATTTTCCGTTAAAATATCTATTTCTCAAGAAGAAATAATAATTTTTTAACTATTGGAATTCATAAAAAAAAGTCGAAAAAGATGAACCCTGAACTAAAAAGGTGAATTGTCAATAAACAAGAATAATTTTCACAAAATATGAACGAATTTGTCACAAAATAGTTGCATTTTCCACTTGTAAAGGATAAATTTTCATCCGAAAATAAAATCTTCAAATTTCCACATGAAAAATTAGGTTTTAACTACAATATGAATGAATTTCCTATAAAAGAATTGAATTTTTGGGTGAATAGTCAAATTTTCAAGCCAAAGAAAATAAATTTTTTCAAAGATAGTTAAACTTTTAACGAAACAGTTAATTTTTAACCAAAAACATGACTTGACTGCTATTAAAAATTGATTTTAAATTCAAAAGAAATAATTTTTAACAAAACCGCTGAATTCCAAACGAAAAAAGATTATTTTAACGAAAACTTTTGAATCTTCAAGGAAGAATAACAATTTTTAAACCAGTAGTTTCAATTTAAAAATTTACTTTTCAAGAAAGCAAAAACATATCTTTGAACTTGTTGAATTCATCTAAAGAAGATGAATTTTTACAAAAATAATCCAATTCTCAACCAAAAAGATGAATTTTCAACAAACGAGATCAACTTTCAACAAAATAAGAATGAATTTTTTATTAAATAGTTGATTTTTCAACAAAATAGTAAAATAATAAACTAAAATGCTGAATATGCGAAAAGTGAATTTTTTTAACAACGAAGCTTAACTTTTAACCAAGAGCTTCAATTTTCAACCAAAAAAGTTGAATTTTTAACATAATAGTTTGATTTTCAACCAAAAATATAAATTGTTGATAAAAAAGTTTATTTCCTATTGAATTGTTGATTTCTCAACTTAAGGTTCAACTTTATACCAAAAAATATGAGTTTTCAACCAACTATTTGAATTTCAAACTAGAAAAGATCAATTTTCATTTTGAAATACCAATTTTCTACCAAAGAGTTGGAAGAAGAAAGTTACATTTTTTAATAGAAAAAATTAACTCGCTACAATAAAAAAAGGAATTTCCGACAAAATAGTAAGATTTTCAAACAAAGAGATGAATTTTCGACAAAGACTTCAACACTCAACCAAGTTGTTGAATTTTCAAGCAAAATCATGATTTTTTGACCAAAAGGATTAATTTTTTTTCCAAAAAATACGAATTTTCAATAAAATACATGAATTTTCAACCAAATAGTTGAATTATCATCTACAAAGATGAATTGTTTACTCAATAGTGCCATTTAACATTAATAAAAGACAAATTTTGTACCAAAAGTGGAATAGTTAAATTTTTAGGTACAACAATTAATCCTCAACCAACAAAAAAGACGAATCTTGAACAAAAGAGTTAAATTTTCAACCAAAGAGATGAATTTTCAACCACATGATAAATCTTGACGAAAATTAATTTTCAACAAAAGAGTTTAAAGTTCAACCAAATGGTTAAATGATTTCCAAACAAAATTGGATTTTTCGAACAAGAAGATTAATTTTCTGCAAATAAGATGATTTTTCAACAAAATAGTTACATTTCCAGACAACTCATTATTTCTCAAACAAGAAAAAAATGAATTTTGAACAAAATATTCAAATTTTCAGCCAAAGAGATAAGATGAATTTTGTACCAAATAGTTGAATTTCCAGGCAAAAAAATTAATTTGTAACCAAAAAAATATGTTCTGAAAATAGTTGAATTTTCAACCAAAGAGAGGAATTTTTAATGACAATGATAGATGTTCAAAGAAGAAATTAATTTCTAACAAGAGAATTCAAAGTTCAACCAGATAATTGAATAATTTTCAACCGAAAAGAGAATTTTTCGACCAAGAAGATTCATTTTCTACAAATTAGATGAATTTTCAACAAAATACTTCAATTTTCAGGTTGACAAAAATATTTCTCAACCAAAGAGAAGAGAATTTTGAACAAAATAGTTAAACTTTCAACCAAATATTTGAATTTTTGACCAAACGAGATAAATTCTGAACCAAAAATATGAAAGAATTTTCAGCCAAAAAAGATTAACCTTTAATTGTAACTAGTTGTTTTTTTATTGGATTCTAATAATCCAGAAAAAGGAAAGTTTCCTAAAACAGGGAACAAAAGAAGAATTCTTTAAAAAATTGGAAAAGAGTGGAATTGGAAAAAAAGCGTAGTTTGAAATATGGGGTATTAATTCACATACAAATGTACCATTCTAGTATTATAAATTGTACCCCTCGTATGAAGTTCTATACATATTAAACACATATACCTACACAATAGATTCCTTTTCAGGCTAGGGTCACACCCGTCCATTAGATTTATAAATCCTCTTCAATCGTTTTTCATGCTCCGGATTTCATTTTAATCGAAATAATGACACAAGCCCACGGCTTGATTAATGAAAAAAAGCTTTGAACCTGTATTATATTTCCAATATCATTTTGACCCAAAAACCAATGTTGCAGATGGGTCAGCAAATATGAATTTGATTGGAACAAAAAATGCGGTGGAAAACAATTAAAGAGAGTATAATGTTTGAGTGAGACTTTATGGAAAAATTATCAACAAAATGCCGGAAACTATCAACAAAATAAATTGTATTGCAAACAATTATGCCCTGAATGTGAACTATTTTTACATCCCTCATATTTGAAACGCTTTCAAATGAAAATTTTTTATTAGAATATTTTTTAATTTAAGAAAAACTCAAATATTTAAAAATTTGTTTCTAGGTGAATACTATGATAAGTAGTTTCATACAGATCATAGAATTTTTATCCATTCATCAGCGCATTTTCAAAATAAACTCCTCAAAAACAAGAGTCAATTTTCGTTGCGAGTAAATGTTACACTTTTAGAAAAGAATTTTTAGAAACATAAATTCAAAGAAAGTCGAATTGTGTAACAGAATTTCACAAAAGGCCTTCAGAAGATGTATGTTTCCAAAAATTAGTTTTTTTTTTTCAAACATGAACTCAAAAAATTCAATTTGTGTAAAAAAATAATTGCACACGAAGACTTTAAATTCTGTCGCGATTTAGGAAAACATGAAAAGCCGTAACTGTATTTATTATAAGTTTTCAAATGCAATATTATTATTAAGAATCTGTACTTTTCATAATTGATAACGGTATTAAAGTAATAAGAAGTTATATTGTTGGAAAATGTTATAGATCAAATATATTGTTGTCGAGTCTTTTTATATGCTTGAAGTGGAAAAAATTATTTGGAAAGTTTCAAAATAAATTAATAAAATTGTATTAATAACCAACAAGGGTGTTCCTGATCTAATTACCTCTGTTAAGAAGATCTCTTCCTGATTCATTCGACCCTAAACATTTGCTAACTTTATGATTTAATATTTAAATTTATATAAAACTTAGTAATTTATTTCAGACAGAACATTGAAAAAATGTATTTTGAAATATTTTATTTATTTGCCAAATTCTCCTTCATTATAATCCAAGTATGCTTAACATTTTTTCATTTTTAGTCAATGATTTCGAGTTTTGCTGATACTTAATACATTCGGAATTTGTTTACTTTTAATGAATGAGCATGAATTGATTCCGCTAGAATTTATTGAAATTTAAAATATTAGTATCTACCTGGCTGCTTCAAAAAACAGGTTAAAAACATAAAAAGCTTAGTGATACACTGGAACTTGGATTTAAGCTTTCCGGATTTACGCTGTTTAGAGAATTTAGTCTTGCGGCGGTTTTATGATGCAAGGAGCGCGAAAGAGGCTGCTCAGTCAAGCGTGACAAACGGCTGCAGGGCCGCACCCTTCGCGCGTTAGTTGCATCAGGTTACGTCGTCCGTCCAAACCCAAAAGAAATGATTCACGCGGCCCTGCGTATTTACTTTTTGACGGTCTGGAAATAGGATTGAGGCCTGTACAAGCCATGCCAAAACCGTTCTTAATTCCGAGATCCAGTGTATTATTATTAAAAGTAATGATAATAATATTAAAGTGTCTTCAATTGCACATATTCAAAATTGACGAATTTTAAATCAAAAGGCATTGTCATTGTAGATATTTTTGAAGTTCAAGAATTTTTCATTGCAACTCTTCGAAATAGTAAAAAATTGAATTGCTGATCTTTAAATTAAATAATTTGCAAATTGTGTAGTTTTTAGGTTCAAGAATTTTCAATTGTAACTGTTTAAAATTGTAAAAAATTGAATTGCTGATCTTTCGAAACGGAATAATTTGCAAATCTATATTTTCAAAGTTCAAGAGTTTTTTATTTCAACTCAAAAAAATTGTAAAACATTGAATTGCCGAACTTCAGAATTCATATGAAAATTCAATAAAATTGATTCACAATCTGATTTCCATTTAAAAATTGTCTTCTGTAAGTCTTGAAAATTGATATATTCGAGAAAAAAGATGTTTCAAATAATATATACCTACAAAATATAATTTTCGAAAGTTGAATTATTCTAATTCAAAATTCTCAACAATTAAAAATTGTCAATTGTAACTTTTAAAAATTGTAGAGCTTTGAATCTTTGAAATTTACAATTCAAAAATTATGCAAGTTTAGAATTTTAGAATTAAAAATGCTGTCTCTTGGATGAATTATATTACAAATTATATCAATTTGAAAGACTTGGAATTATTAGCTGTTGACTTCTAACTTCAAAATCATCACAATCTAAAAATTGTTATTTACACATGTTTCAAAATGAAAAAAAATCAATGCAAAAACTTTCAAATCAAGGAATTTTGTTTAAGTTGCAAATCGTTAAAATTGCAGAAAATTAAATTGCAATTCTATAAAATTAAAGAGCTTTCAATTCTAAAAATGTATACCTAGAAAAGCAATAAATAATAATAATATCAATGATATGTAATATTTCATTAAAATTTCTTGATTGAACTGCCAAAGAGAGCTGTAATTAACAGTTACGGCGTTCTCCCGAATTTGAGTATGCCAACCAACACCGTTACCTGCATTTTCAATAATTAATACCATATTTTGAACCATTTTTTTTGCATAAATGAAAAGATCAAATTTAATTTTGCAGTTACGGTGTTCTTCCAAATCGCAGCAGTATAAAAATGAAGTGAAAAGAAAGAAAAAGCTGATTTGTGCAATTCTGTTCCACAATTTGACTTTATTTGAGTTTATTCTTCAAAATATTCTTTTTTGTTCTTGATGAACCCTACAAATTAGACTAAATATTTCTTTTAGAAAGAAAAGTAACCCGTGAGTTAAATTATCGAAGAAATGTAACTATATTTTACTCTGCTTACTGCAGTAGTAAATGTCACCGTAAAGTGCACTGATTTATCATGTCGCTATTACGAAACCTCGCCACAAAAATAAGAAAACTTCAGCTTTAAAGACATCATATCTCACTTGGGGGTTAGTTCAAAATACTTTACTCATAAGGGACTGTCCTTAAACTACGTGACCAATTTTCGGTTATTTTCACCCCCCCCCCCCCCCGGCGTGGGTGGCTGAGCACGGTCGTTTTTTCTTACTCCTCACCATCCACGAAAAGTCACTCGGTTAACAAACTTTTTGTCGCCCCACATTTCTGTCCTGGCATACTACTCTAGCTTCCTTCAAGTCCATGCATTCCTTCATGCAAGCTCTTGTGTTTCTATGGCTTCTCATGTCTCTTCAGATTATTGTCTCATTCACAGATTGATATTCTTTCTGCGGTCTACTTCTGGGCATTCTGCCATTTACTTTACGTTTATACACTTGTTTGATCAGTCGTTCATCTTTCATTCTTTCATGTCCAAGCCATCTTAACTGATTTCTTTCCCATATGTGACCTAGTGTCTCTTCTGTACCAAATTCTTCAAAGTCTTCAAAACTGTTTAAATTCATAAACATAATGCCTTTAAAAAAAAATTATATTTACAAGTTCCGCAATCCCATGAAGTTCAACACGTCTTTCCCATAAGAAAAGAAAGGCTTCTGTAAATTTTGTTCAGGACCATCAATATTTGGTAAATCGAGTTGAAACTCGACGCTTCTCTTCACAAGTAGCTATGGAATACAAATGAATGATTAGTTTCCAAATATCGCCCCCATTAGTCTCTTTTATAGAGCTGAAAAAAATCCCATTTGCACAAAATTAGGTTTTGCGAGTTTCTGGCGCTAATTATGACTTTTTGTGGTTTCTCAAATAAAAATAGTTTCCTATACATGAAGTAATATTTCTTACTGGTAATACTAGCTTACAAAATAAAAAATTCTTCCTTCCCACCACATCTGATAAAATTCAAATTAAACAACAACATTTTTTATACGAATTATTATTCTTTATAACTATCTACTTATTGTATAGTAATGCTAGATCATTGCGGCTTTTCGGAAATTTTCCACTTTCTGTCCTTTTTTTACTCACAGCAAAGTAAAAATGATTGTAATTTCACAAAAATAATCATTCAAAGAAATTACTATTTCGAATAATTATCTTTCCTACGGTAATGCTATATAGTTGCAGTTTTTCCTACAATTTTTAACTTTGCTTTAACTTTTAAGCAATGAACAAATAATGAATGGACAATAAAAAGTATTATTTTTTAAGCAATCGCTTTTTTGTGAATATATTTTTCTGAAATAGAACAGATATTTGAATTATTTTTTTTATTTTTTGTATGAATCTTATAAAATAATGATTTTTCCTGAAGAAGTTACTAATAGTTACATTCTTTATATTGATTTTAATATTTGTGACTTGTTTCTATAACCAAACAGACAATAAAAAGCTGAAAATTAAAAAAAAGCTCAACTTTTGTGCATTACCTTAACAGAAGAAAGTTATAAACCATAATACATTGATGAGACAATTTTATTTGATAATTTACATTAATTATTATTTCGCTAACTCAAAAGTGGACAAAAAGTTGAAAAGTTGACACGGAATTGAAAATTAAAAAAAAACTGCAATTGTCTTGCGTTAATATAGGAGAAGATAGGTAGAAACAATAATAATTCATTCAAACAAATATATTTTCTAAATTATATCAACCTTACTTTAGGTGAAAAGTGAACAAAAATTGGAAAATTTTCGAAAAAATGCAATTAAAAAAAATTCAACTGCCATTTAAAAAATGACACTCGCTCCCAGTAGAACTGCGGTAAATCACACCTATGGCCACGTCTCACAACAGTGAGATGGATGGTCACAGGGCACGATGAAATCACAACGACAGGCCGGCGAAACCCTCGTGTGTCTTGAGGACCCGAAGCGACCCAATGATGACAGCTTTCTGCATCCATCTCGCAAGTGCCTTGGCATATTTTTGGCACGCGGCTTCAAAGTTACGAACCAGTGATATTGCCGCACCTGCGAAAGCACCTTTCACAAGGACAATTAATTGTGAAAAATATTTTGGGTACAGTAGTTGCAGCTCTCTTTTAAGGTCTTGATACCTCTCCCCATTTTCCTTATCTTTGGCAGTGATGTTGTATTTGTAGGAAGCCGAAAATTCGATCACGAATATAGTTCGTTTCTCGAAGTCTTGGAAAACGATGTCCAGCCCTCGAATGTGCAACGGAAACTGCTGTCCGAAAATCGCAGTTCCAGAAAATTTGGCACTTCTCGTTTTGGACAATTGACTCTATCTTCCTTGGAGTCTTCGGCAGGTCAGGTTCGCGACCAACATATGTGAAAATAACCTTGCTCTGTAGCGGTATTAAGCTCTGATGATCTGAGGAAATCAAAAGATAATGACTGTTTTTCTACATTTCTGTGAATGTTTCCTTGCATTTTCTTGTCGAATAGCTGCTGGTGAAATTTTTCAACCTCTGATTTTTTTAGGCCAAGAAGGGTCTCGGCCGCTTGCTCCGCGGCTTTGTAAAGGAACGCTCCTTCGCCAATCATCTCGTAGTTCCTGACTATTTTTAAGACAGGATCTTAGCCATTCGCAACGATGTAAGGTGTACTCAGAACAATTTGGTTGTGAAGACACTAGAGATTCAGGCGTCCGCGTCCGCCTTGACGGCGTGAAATATATAATCGCGGAACTGACGAATTTATATGCAAGCTTTTATGCATATGCATGGTCTTACGTGTGGTGACATCAAGGGCCTAAAGCTCGTTCTTCGTCTATTGAACCACCCCAAACGAGTAGAGTAGAACCGGGATGGCAAGCATGTTAGTCGCAGATACCTTGTTGAACGCCGACAGATTGGAAGACCAAATCTGTCGAAGGAGATGCTTATATCTGCTTCGGAGAGACTCCTTCACTGATGTTACGTCCTGAATGCGGCTTTGAGGCACGCCCAGGTATGCATAGGTCTTTCCAGTATTAAGATGTCTAATAACACTCATATCCATAAGCTCAGGGTCTTCGGGAACACCCGAATTTTTTCTTTCTTCAGATTAATTTTGGCACACTTGTCCAAATCAAAGTCCATCCCAATCTCTCCTGTGTGATTCTTGACGATATTTATAGCAGTTCGATGTCTGCTTATACCAAAGGCTTCAGGTCATCCATATAAAATACATGAGTGGCCTTATGCTCGCGCTGATTAGTGTCGCCACGGAGTTATCCAGAAGAATTTCCTAGAACGAGAGATAGAGGTAGAAGTGTGATGCAAAAAGCGGAGGGCTCATGGTATCACCCTGAAAGATGCTCCACTGGAAGGTGACGTTGTTTGTTGTCACACGATAATTTCTAGATGATATAGTAAATCTAGTTTTTCAAGGAGGCATCAATCTCTCTATGCATCTCACTATGTTAGATTTTCAACAGACAGATGATAAGTCTAGGACAGGTTGAATTATTTTCAGCACCCCGAAATCTAGGATGATCGGCAAGGCTGACTGATTTCAAGGTTAGTTATAAACATAAATCAACATTTCTTTTTGTAGTTTCAATGCTTTCACATTGAACTCAATGATGAATAAGTACGAAAATATAAGTAATTGAATCGTCTTTGCCGTTTATTTATTATAAAATTTGTTTAAAAAGTTGATCTTACCATCACAAATAATTTTGCTTCATTCATAGCTATTTAAATATTATCAACAAACAGAAGATGTGAAATGAATTATTTTTTATTCTAGTAAATATAAGTAAGGAGTTAATTCAATCATTACATAATTATTTAAAACTTCAGACATAATGTGATTACTTTCCCAGGTGAATCAATTATATTTCACAGCGCTTACTTTATGTTGAATTCTTCACGTGAAACCTGCTTAGGATAGATGCTGCAAAAAAAGTATGCGCCATCTTAAATCTCTAACGTGTGTTCGAAGTTTGAGAAAGGGTTTTTCAATGTAAATTTGACTACTTTTTGATTTAAAATAGCATTAAAGAGAACTTCACTAAACATTCCAACAACATGTTGAAAGCTGATTTTTTAATATGCAATAGTTTTGTACAGCATTCATAAACGCGTTTATCTTTATTATGAAAAATTTACTGTTTGGCGCTTACTGCTTTTTTTTTCATTGCCTCTGTTATGTATTCTACAAACATTGAAAATTTGATTGACCCTTAAAGTTTTCTCGGCAACAATAAGGTCGAGAAATCATATAGTAAACGAACATATAGCAGTAACTATGTTCAAGGCCGTAGCTAGAAAAAATTTCCGGGGGAGTATTCCAAACGGCACACTCGTGTACACTCAGAAAAGTTTATGTCTATTATGTACATGTTTAAGAAATTCATGGGGTGGGGAATCAAATACTGCTCAAGCCCCCAAACCCCGACCAAGGCATTGAATATATGTTCCAATTTCTTCACATCAGTCTCGCTTTACGGACTCACTCTGGAAGAATGACTTTCTTCAGGACACTGCTTCCTGAGATCGTGGTTTTAATTCATTTTCGTGGTAAGTATACCAAATTTTTTGAATCATAGTATGGTACATCACAAATAGGGTTAGACAAGTCTTTACGGAAAGATCAGTGCCTACAGGACGAGCTGCAAAATCATGATTGAAGGCCATTGTATTTTCAGTTAGTCCTTGCGAACATTGAGCTCCACGTGAGTACGTGTCTAATTCTACGAGTGATGTACGATACTTTATTCGAAATCAAAATATCATGAGATTGTAGAGCCATCTGGAAATTGAGTCGTGCTGTTTACAATACGTTTGGTTGTAATTATGTAATTTCAAGTTGGATTAGATTCAGAAATTATAGTTTTACGTTGTCGCATCTTATGCTTTAAAAGCTTAACTAAGTTTTACTAATTTTTTATTTCTAAACACTTGAAGTTCAAAGTTACCTGTTTCTTGCAACACCTAAATGAATTTTCTTCATTCGAAATACCATTTCAAAATCCTGAAACGCTTCAGAAAAATGAGCATTGTGTAGCTCTGACCGGAGCACATTTAAAATTTCGCGCCATACGAAATTACAAATCACAGCTGAAGCAGATGACGCCACGTCAGTTGCATGTTTTCATGTAGAACAATAGAATCCTCATTATCAAAAAACATTCATACAAACTCCATAGGACGTTCTCGCACCATTTCGGTAAGAGGTCTCCCAACGCTTATTTTTCAGAAGGCCCTTCTGTCCTTTTTTTATATGAAAAGATTAAAAATTTTTGAAATAGAAAAACAATCTCTCATCGGTGCGGAAATTGTGATGGATTTTTATGTATGTACAATATGGTGGTCCGAAAAGTCGATTTTTGAATATCGACCCCATCCCCACTTTTTATGAATTGGAGTATAGTTTACTCTTGATGTATTTTGAAAGAGTGATTTCTACCCAATTGCTTTCAATTGCGACCCTTCCAATAGCCTTCTATAGTGCCCAAAAAATGCCCAGAAAATTCAAAATAGCGATTTTCTATCAAGTTCATGCTAAAGACGGTATTTTTCAGAATTTTGTCAACATTAATTATTTTTTATCGATAAGTGAAGGGTTTTAAAGTATTTTGCAGATCATTTGAATTTTTTAAACAATTGTAAGTTGTTCGAATAATTATGGATTGTGCAAACTATTATGGATTGTTTAAACAATTTCAAATGGTACATGCCATTTTTCCCTCTGTAAGTCGCGTGAAAAGTTATCATCTTTCAGGATGAATGATACAAAGTTCATGAATTTCAAGAGTAGTTTTTCTTGTTCAAGTTTATTTGGTAATTATTTAAACAATTTCAAATTGTTCGAATAATTACTTCCACCCGTGAAGCTTGAAAGGTTAGTATTTTCTGAAATTAAGGACACAATTCATGGACATTGAAAGTAATATATTTCTTTCCTAAGTACATTTAGCAATTTCTTGTAAATCGTGGAGAGTTATTCTTCTCTAAAACTGATGACACAAGTAACGAATGTTAAGAATGAAATTTTTTTGTTCAGGATTTTCGCAATTATATAGGCCACAAATTGTCACTCACTTGCGCCTTTTCATATAGGGAAGGTGAAGAAAAGTTTTTTTTTTAAATCTCTCACACTATGTCGCATATTATTCAGCATTTTCTCATCTCAGAACGTATACCCTATATTGCTTGGAGAAATTCAATTGAATTATTCTAGGAAAAGTTAAAATTACTTCTCTGTTCTCTTTCCTTTATATACCTTAGGAAAGATTTACATGGAAATTATTTTCAATTCACAGGTTCCATTAATCTACGTAGGTGATGTAAAAAGGTTTATATTTTACTTGGAACAATTGAATTGCATTGCTTGAACAAAACATAATTGTTTGAACAATATATTGTACACTTCCTGAGATTAGAGAACAATTGTTTCAACAAATGAGAATTGCTCAAATAATGATTAAATATCCTTAAAAAATATATTACTCTTAATAATCTTTAATTGTGTCAATTATCTTGGAAAATAATAACTTCCCACGTTTTTTAAGAAGAAATAGTTTGAATGAATGATAATTGTTTGAATAACTACAAAATATTTCGAACAGGAAGTTGACATTTACCCACTGTATATCAATTATCCCGAAAGGTACTAACTTTTCACGACTTGAGGGGAAAAATATTGTTCAAATAAATAAGAATTATTCAAACAATTCAAAATTATTCCAAAAATACTCAGAAACTCGTCACTTAAACTTGGAATTTCCCAATGCTGAATTTTGAGCTTGACATGCAATCTTTTTAAAATAACAATAATCTTTATTGTTCAGAATTAAATTCTTCTGGAAGTCACGGAGAAACTTCCCGGTCATACTGGTATGAAGAAAGGATCCAACAAAGAAGCACAAAAACAAGAAAATTCAGTGCAACCACGACATCGATAACGTCGAGAACCTCAATCAGAACCCACCCCAATATCTGAGCCAGTAATTCACGATTATGGAATCGAGCATGTTAAAGTTTCTCTAGCAGAAATTAACGGTGAAACTAAAGCGGTTGCTTGTGAGACTAAAGGCGAACGTCATGTGATTCCAAATTTTGAATATCGGAGAATGAACCACTATTCTACCCGGGCTGTTATTGAAGGTAACATAAAGTGTGTCATATATGTAGATGAACGTGGACAAGTTTTCAGAGCGAAGCTTCCGCCTAGCCCTGACCAGAGATTTATTAGAGGTAAACGAGTATGGCATGAGAATAATAATGCTCCTCATTTTGCACCTTCAACATCATCACAAATGATGTCTAACATATCGTATTGAAATAACTTATAAGATCCTCATCTCATCAGTGACTTAACTTAGTCCGTGGCTATGATGAAAAACTGGATTCAACCGAGAACAAGTTCTAAAAAATGATAGTGATTGAAGATTATTAGGTGATAGATTCAATTATCATCTAAAGTTACCATCTTAAGCCTGAGACATTATGATAATAGATAATAAGATTCTTGGTGTGCCTAAAACCTATTGGAAAAATTTTAGGAACTGAGTTTGCACCTGGGATGGCGTCATGGTCACCATACTATATAATTGACACTGTTTCACACTTTATTTAAGCGCTACATGATACTATTTTGCTAGTATTTTGAAGAAAATGATAATCAAGAAACTAACTTTCCACAATTTTCCGCTGATGCAACCATTTCTTTACTTTCGTGAATTTATTTAGGGATCATCAATGAGGTTACACGACGGTGGGAAAAGGGGGTTGGTAATATCTTACTGTTTTTGATAAATTGACGAGGTAGTTCAACCTTTGATCAACTAGTTTAATTTTCAACCAAACAAGGACATTTTCAGTACAACAGATTATTTTCTTCGAAAAAAGATTCTCAACAGATTACCTAAATTTCGTAACAACTAATTGAATTTACAACAAGAAGATTAGGTTTCTACGAGGAAAGAGAAACTCTCAAAAAGAAAAAAACATTTTTAACAAAATAGTTATATCAAAAACCAAGAAGATTAATTTTTCACCAAAAAAGGACGAATTTTAAAAAAATTAAATTAATTTTCAACTTTATAGTTTAAACAGTAGATGCGATGTTATTCTATATTTTACTTGATTGATTTTTCTTTTAAACCAATAATAACATTCTTGAAATTTAAAAATATTTTATTTTTTAATTCAATGGTTCTGAAAGTTGCATTCTTTAGTTACAAATTGTAAGAATTTTTATTCTCAATATTTTTAAAATCGCAAAACCTTTCTTTTTGATTTCAAGGTGATCCAGCTGCTCTAAATCCTGACAAAACAACTATTCTTCTTACTTGTTGGTGCTAAGTTTGAAAGTGTTCAATTTGAAATTATCCATTAAAATTTTTCTCTATTTTCAATGTTTGCAACCAAAAATGGTTTCAAAATTAGATAATTTTCAGCGTTTCAAGATTTATCGATTCATTCTTCAATTTAGAGGATTGAAAATGATAACGTGGATCAATATATTTCAACAAGAAATCGGAAATTTATTAAAAAATGTGAAGAAATGTTTTTCAAAATGCCGCGTTTATAAATAATAAACGTATTAATAATCAAACTTATCGCGGTGCACAACATTCCTGGATATTTCATATTTTCTGATTGCTAGATACCCTGAATCTGTGAAGAACTTAACCATTTTTGCATGAAAAATTAAACCATACCATTTTTACATTTTTGTTCCGTCTTGAGAGATATAACTTACCTCATTTAGTTTAATTAAACGAAGGCTTCTTGTCTTAGAATCGAATTAAGGAAGAAAATACAAGAAAACTGGAATGAGGATGACTACCAACTGACCAGAAATGAACTGATTCTATATAAGAATTCAATTTTTAGAAATTAAATACATATTTATCTAACAAAATGCAAATCATGAAATAAGGAATATAAAGAATTTATGTCAAGAGATCAAATATAAAAAATGATACGGCTGGATACTTGTGTCCTTTTGATTGATGATATAGCTTAAATTTTTTAACTTTTGTCTTTTAGATCCAAAGTTAAAGTTTGAAGTTTCGATGGTTCTTCTATTGTTCAATACCTGCTGATCATAGCAAGCTTGTAAACTGGTCATTGACTGAAGATGCTTTCTGAATTCAAACTGATGATCTTCAAAATTTGGCTTCAATTGCAGGTGTTGAATCTCTAAACTGATTTCTTCATAATCGGCAGTATTTATTTAAATTAGGGATAGGCCTAGGTTCCAATAATTTTCCATTATCAGACATAAGAATCAGTAGGAAACGTCAATTAGATTTGGGGATTTTAGATATGCTTATATATGTATGTAAAGTATAATAACCAATTAGTGATTAGTAATATGCCCATATTTGTTGAATGTCGCAGATGTCAAAATACATGTATCCCTTGTTAGATATCAAAAGGTAGGAAGTTCTAGATGAAGTGATAATTTGTGTGAGTCAAAACATCTTATCAGCATATGGAGATTGTGGCTTCTTCTGAATCTAGAATAGTGTTGCGATTTGTTCTCGTATTGGATGAGCTCCTACAATTCTTATACCAATTATCGATGATTGACGTTTCCTTGATGATGATCTTAGTTTCTCATGACAATCTGGTATCTGATGCACGGGAATGCATGATGAAGATGTAGGAAAGATAGACATATGTAATACAGGTTCCAGCTAGTGCGTTATTCCTTCTAATTTTAATTCTTACAATTGATCTTCATGACATTATGTTCAGTTATCATAAGATTTTGGCAATGATAGTTGGGTATTGGATTTCATAGAGGTTTTTACAATATTTGAATATGATATTTCAACTTATTCATTTGTGATAGAATGCGAATGTTCCATCATCATAATTTCATTTCTTATGAATAATAATAATGATTATAAAAATCGTTGGACGTAGCATTAATCATCAACGCAACGTTTCCCGTGCGCTGTTCCACGTCTTTAATTGCTAGTAAATAATAAATTACAAAGAGATCCGAATTTTTTGAAGAGAGTTTTCTGCTTGTGAGACGGTTTTCCGTTGGGTGGAAAGTACTTAATCCTTAGCAATATAATTTCAGCAAAATTGGACGCGGATTATCCGTGGAAGCCTTCGCGATTAAGCGGCAGCCAGAAGAAGAAAGTTTTCCCTCCGGAAAGCTGAAGAATGAAGGCAGATGGAAAGAGAGGGACGAGAAGAGTCGAAATCTGTGGAAAAGTTGCTGCTCTATTGATTTCCGGTGCTAGTTCTTCACCATTATATAAAATCCATTTTGTCAAGGAGAAAAGTAATCATTTTTAAGGGGATAATAATTTGTTGCTTTACTTGAAAAGCGCTCATCTTCGGATTTATTCAATTCTCTCTCATCTTCTCTTTTTTATGGTCCTCGATAAAAAAATTGTATTCGATTCTGAGATGTAGTTCATTATTTCTGATATATAATAATTAATGGAATTCTCCCTTTCTTTCTCGGTCAGGTTGGCCACAAAAATATATTTTCGAAATGCATAGACTTTTCTCTGATTTTTTTCTAACTTTTTATTTTCCCTGGCCATTTATATATGAAGATCAACATTCTACTCTTATCAAATTTCTTATATAGAATCTCTTATGAATGAAATAGTACAATTTTAAATCTAACTTTGTGAAGTTTTAATTTATTAAACTCAAGGGCTTTAATATTGTGACTAATGTTATTCTGAATTCGAACGAATTAAAATAAATTCGATTCTTAAAACTTTCAATGAATGCAAATAAAATTGGAAACAACTCAAATCATCTTCTCATTTTTAAAAATGATTTGAGAAAAAAGTGACAAAATATAACTGTGCGGCAGTCATCTCACAAAATATCCCTGAATTTACTATTTTTTTAAATTTAATTTCTTTTCTCTGATTTGCTGTCACCCAACTTGAAAGACTGAAATTTCCACACCTTTTTGAACTAAAAATGCAACTATTTGCCAGCCCTTCAGGGGAGGAAAGTATAGTGAAATGATCAGAATAATCTACAGCGCTGGTGGTACAAGGTTTTAACCGCACTCGGAAGCATTCTCAGATATGGCTGCAGGGGTTATGTGAAACATGGTATGGTATCGACGACCAGAGTAGATAAGTATAGTTCTTGGCTCGAAGCTGTCAGTGACGACAAAGTTGTCTCGAAAAACAACCCAAACGCCACTGGCAATTCATACATTTGAGCTCGAAACTTATGATATAAAACACATCACACTCTTTAAAAGAGAAACTAGTTTTGGAAATACCTAGTGCAAGAGCAATTAAATAGAAGAAAATTTCAAAAAAAATCTTTATAATATTTCTTGGCTCTTTACAGCCATATCAATACTAGCAACAATCAAAAACACCCACCAGAAATAGTCAATAAAAATCACTAGAAATGAATAATAACAGCCCTTACAATCAGCTGTAAGAAATATCAATTGTCAATAAAAAAACAAAATTGTCAAAAAAAATTGATGAGCTAAAACGTTTAGTAGCGTGAAAATATTCACAACAAGTCGCAGCATGCTCAGCATATAATACATAAAGGCACTTGAAAACACCATCTAGAAATGATCAACCATGAATCTTTAAAAGGAGTAACAACAATGAATGGAGACTGTCAATTACAGCATTCAGGGGAACAATTGAAAACCGTAACAATCCTTATAAGCAATCCCTATATATGCGTGATCACCCTTAGCAATGGTCAACACGAACTCAAATAAAGGGTCAATGATAATTCTTCGCGTAGCAATAACAAACCAAAACAAAGCTCAAATTAAACATTTAGATACGTTTTGCAACCCTTCGCAATGGAAGATAACCGCAGAGAAAATTTTCAACAAGAACTTATAGAAACAGTCAATGATAACCCTAAACAACTTTTAATAACAATCCTAATCACGGTCAATAACAACCTCTAGCAATGAAAAACAACAAATATTTCAAACGGTCAACAAAAATCAACGAAAGTGTTCCATAGATTAGCAATGTTTTGTTAAAATTTATGTTCTTAGCAATGTTCAGAAAGGATAAAAACCCGTAACAATACTTGAAAACCAACCCCTAGATACACTTAGTAACCTTAGCAACTAGAAAATGTTAGATTGTGTTGATATACTGTTTCAATTATTTACTTCATTCTCTTAGACTGTTGACAATTTCTCTGTTTCTAATCCTTTAAAAAAACTGATCTGTATAATTGGTTTGTTCCATTTTTTTATCTTTCTCCAGCCGTGTTGTATGATATGTTGATGTTAGTTGATGTTGACCAGGTAAGAATTTAATTAGAAGATGTTGAACTTTGTTGGTATACTGGGCCAGTATAGCAATGGTCAACAAGGAGCTATATAAATGGTTGATGACAATATATGGAAAAGTGATGGAATAACTCCCAGCAATGTTTGTTGTCTAGACATATGGAAAAACTAGAAAAATACGATACCAATACCTTGAAAACTTCAGAAGTAAGTAGCGATAAACTATAAACAAAAAACTTCAGACTGAAAATGGTGTTTCTGTTCAGGACTGCAAAACATTAAAAAGACGAAAAAGTTTTGAAGATTTCTTCAAAGTTTTCAAATTTTCTGAAAAACATTCTCAGAGTTTCAAGAAATGAAGTTAAAGTTTTTGCAGAAAAGAACAATGTAATATGAACATATAACTGTCGCTGAAAGAAGGAGGTTTAAAGAAAAAGATGGACATTCAACTTGGAAGTCAAGTTCGTAACGTGATGGCGTAAACCCATCGGATGCATCGCTCGTTTTACTATTTTCAGTATTTTCTCTAACACAAAAATAAAAAGAAACTTGTTGTTTGTCTCGTTTAGCTGCGATGTGGCGTTATAAGAACCTCCATTGTCTTGCAAAATTCACTCTCGTAAAAATAATGCTGTATTTTTCCAACGATATCAAGAACAATGACTTTTCTTTTGCTCTATGAGTGCGGAAAATCTGACACAAATTTCTTACGCTGTTTAGGAATTCGGAAAATATAGAGTCAATGGAATTTAATTTCGAAGAATCGTAAAATTATTCTTAATAAGCTAGAAGACACTTTTGAAGAACAATTTTTATGTATAGATTTCAAGAACTGTCTATGGTTATGGGATTTTCCGTAATACTAGCCCTAGCGATCTTGTAAGGGAAGGAAGTTTGAGAAAATGTTACAATCTAGTACATGGGAGGGGGGGTGGGGGGGGGTCTGGAAAATCGATACTCTTACGTAATATTTTTAACGAATCAAGCCCTATAGAAAATCAACGTAGACTCTATAAAATATCAATATAACCCCGTAGAAAAATATCCATAAAGTAAAGCCTTCTATAGATTTTTAAAATTCAAACACACATACTCAACAAAAAGATTCTTTGATTGAAATGAAATTCTTTTGATGTGAGAAATTTCTCTTGATTCAAAGAAATTCCTTTGGTCCAAGGAAATTATTTTCCATTCAAGTGGAAAAATGTCTAAATTGATATGATTTACTTTATTTTTAAGTGATTCGAGAATTCTGAGTATTTCTGATATTTTTCATTTTTGACGCTGATCCATTTTGAAGATATCTGGAATTGCAAATTTGGCAACCTTAGAAATGAATAAATAAATATTCTTAAATTTCGATAATTTTGAAGATCAAAAGTCAACGGATTTCAATGCTAAATCTTCAAAATCATATGAAGTTCTTCAAGTTTGAAGAGCTAAGTTTAAAGATTCATTAATTTTGAATGTTTATCAATTGGTGTAATGTGATTCGAAATGTTTTTTTTTGTTGAATATGTAATTCAATTTTGAGAATTAGCAAGGGAAAGTTATTGAATTTTTAACACTTGCAATAGAAGTTTTTTCAATTTGTAATTTGTATCATTTAGAATGATGTGATAAAAAGTTGCGATAAGTCCGATTTTGAAGATTCACAATTGAAAAATCTTTAATTTTTAACCGTGAAACTGAAGACTTGCATAATTTTTAATTGGTTATCAATTGTCAAAATTACAAAGGAATGTTTTCTTTTTTTTGCAATAGTTCAATTTTGATTATTCTTCAATTTTAACGATCGAAAGTTTACAATTCTTCAATTTTGAAGATTTGCAATTAAGATTCAAGATTGAAGATCATTTAATAATTTTAAATGTCTATAGTTTAGAATGCTGTAATTTGGGATATTTTTTTGGATTATCTAGTCTAATTTTGAAGATTTATGACGGCAAATTTTTGAATTCTCAAGATTTACAATTAAGTACTCTTCAATTTTTAATGAGTATAATTTAAAATGATATCATTTCAAGTATTCTGTTTTCGTTTGAAATAGTTTCATTTTTGAATTTAACAATTGAAAATTCTTTGATTCCAAACATATATGTATAAATAAAAATTTTGAAGATTTTGAAGATTAAAAGTCAAGACCTTCCAATTATAAAGCATTCAAATTAAAGAAATTTCAAATGCGCATAATCAAAATTACTCTCCAATATAAAAAATTCACGATTCAAAGGTCTAACATTTGGAGGTTTACGATTCGAAATTCAATTTTCAAGATTCATATTCGAGGACTATGTAATTTTCAACATTTCTTTTCTGAATAGTTCAAGTTTGAATATTTAAGACTGAAACTTAATTACTTTCAAAGCTTTTCAATAAAAAATTTCTAATGTTTAAGATTTACAATTTCTAATTATTCGTTAATTGCGAATATTTATAGTTCAAAATGATGTAACTTGGAATGTGTTTCTTGGTTATAAGTAGTTGAATTTCGAAGATATAATTATACATTCCCAAGTTACTCAGATTTGTAATTGAAGATTTTGATTTTTTGTATGTGTATAATTCAGAATGACATAATTATAAATAATTTTTGTTTTTGTTGAAAAAGTTAAGTCCTGAAAATAAACAAATGAAAATGTTTTAATTTTTGAGATTTGCAATTGAAGATTCATTACTTACTATATAGTTTTATTTTGATGACTTGCAATGGAAAATTCATGAATTTTCAAGATTTTCTGTTTTCAGATTCTTCGTGTATAATTTAGAATAATGTAATTTTAAATTAGGTTTTGTTTGAATTAGATCAATTTCAAAAATTAACAATTGAAGGAGCTTACACTTTAGAGATGTATAAATCAGAATTCTTGAAGGATGATTTTGATGATTAAAAGTTTTCAATTGTAAGTTTTCCAAATTGAAGAAATTTTAAGTGTAAATGGTCAAAATCAACAAAATTTTAATTGCAAAATTTAAAACTTGCAACTATTTCAATTGTATGTTTTTAAGATCCAGATCTCTTCAATTCAATAGATTCACACTTTAAATTTTTTAAATTTTGATTATATAGAATTGAAACTGAGTCCATTTTTAAGATTTATATTCCAAAAACATGTGATTTTGAACGTTGTTTTTGAATAACTCAATTTTAAAGATTTACAATTGAGAATTCTTCCATTTTTAGGATTTGCAATTGAAGATTCATTACTTCTGAATAATTATAGTTGAAAATTAATTTTTTTTGCAATAACAGTTTACTTTCAAAAATAATTCTAAAATTCTAATATTTCAAATATTTTAATTTAAAATAATGTAATTTTCAATGTTTTTTAAATACGTGGTTCAATTTTGAAGATTTGCAATGAAAAATTCATGAATTTTCAAGAATTTCAATTAGAGATTCTTCATTTTCAATTAAAATGTAATTTTAAATTTTGTTTTTGCTTAAAGTAGATCAATTTTGAAGATTAACAATTTAAGACTTCCCCTTTAGAGATGACTAAATCAAAATACTTGAAGGATGATTTTGAAGATAAAACGTTTCCAATCATAAATATTCCAAATTGAAGAAATTTCAATTTTAAATCGTCAAAATTGAACAATTTTTAATTGCAAAATTTAAAACTTGCATAATTTTTTATTGTCCATTTTTAAAATTAGGATCTCTTCAACTCAATAGATGTACAGTTCAAAGTTCAAAATTTTGAATATATATAGAATAGAAAATGTGTCAAATCTCAAGATTAATATTTCTGATATGCAATTTTGATTTTATTTGGATATCTTTTTTTATTTTTGGAAAGCTGTTTAATTAAATAATAAAAATGTTATATTTTTCAACGATTCTACTATCCAATTTAAGAGCCTCTGAAAAATAAAATAAATGTCCTAATCTTAATATACTTATGGTGAGAAATAACTTTTTCTAAGTTATTGCAGAAATAAAGTTTTGTCCCATACAATTGGTATGACTATGCAGACAGATATATTATGCAGACATCTTGGATTTGCCCCAACCAATTTGAAATACCTTATATAATGTGTGGCGGTCCTGCGGACTTAACCTCCAAACTTATTAGTGAATGCACTGGCGTCCGAAAAGAAGCATTTGAAATATTGCATGCCTTTTGCAATCCAACTGAAAAATCATCATTGTGAAATGTATGAAACTACTTTTTACACGTTTTACTGGTCAGCACACATTCTCCTAGGGCTGAGCAAATAAAATCGGTCACCTCAGCTGCCATTTTTTTAATTGGATTGTAAAGAAAATGCACTATCTCAAATGTACCTTGTCACAAGCCATTGTGTTGACTAATGATTTTCGAGGTTAACCCTTGGTATACACACTGGGTTACGCTAACCCGGTGCGATTTTGCAAGATTTGTTATTTCGAAACAAGAAGAAATGTGGGTCTGTACCCGGGGGGTACCTTACTAGCTTCAGTGTTTTGAAAACTGCCGGAGGACGCACTTCGAAACTTCTTTTTCGGGTATTTTTCACCCAGCATGTATATGATGTTCCAAAATCCAGAAAAATTTAAATGTAAGGAAATGTCATTTTATTTCTATATTTGTAATGTTCATAGCTTATGTTGAAAGTAAGAAGTGTACTTCGTGCCTGAGTGTATTGCAAAAAACGTGATTTTTTCACATAAATTATTAAGATGTCTTTGTTTATTTGAAAATATGTATATGTTTGTTTATACTGACCACTTTTAAACCTGTACTGTTTAATTCATGAGGACTGCCTGTATAAAAACAAAAAAATAGTGGCAAAATTATTCAATTAGGAACGAAGATATGAGCTGGTAAAGCTTGCCTGGTGAACCTAACCCAGTGTGTATACCTCGTTATGAAACCATATAAGTATACCAAGGGCTGAGACCGCAGGGCCGCCTTCATTATACTGTGTTTTTTTCGCCCTTTGAAACTACTTTTGGGCGGAAAAGAATCTGGTTTCATCAAGAGTTACGGGGCATCAAAGTAAAGTATAAATTGTATTTAACAAGACATGACTAAAAATATTTGAAAAAATAACGTAACATGGGCGGGAGGTAGGGAGGGGTTGGACACTGATTTGTTACGTATTGTCACATGGAGGAGGGGCAGGGTGAGAAAATTGGCAAAAAATGTTCTACGTAATTTGAGGATGGCCCCTGCAAAGAACAGTAATTGAGAACATTATTGGTTTCAAACGTAATACATTCTAAGTTTTTTTCAAACTGAACAGTTGAAAGAGGAACATAAAGGCTCTGAACCGTGTCTCCTAATTTATGGGAAAAGGTGTGGTGTTATGCATATTTTTCTACTAAACGATCACACAAAGGTGTAATGTAGCGCATTATTGCTCCACCTGGTGTAGTATACCGTGACACGTGGGTGACAAAGGCATTGATGCAGGAAAAAATAATGACATGTCCCTAAATTATTATTTTCCTCAAAGAACATAAAATATTGCTTTGTTTGTTTTTCGTCGTATATTATTGAGAATTTTATATTCTTTTTTTTTGTCCTGTCGTATCTTTGAATGAAAAGTACTTTCCCTTATTAAAAAGCTGAAGGTAATAATAATCTTTCTAAGTTTCTCGTTACATGCTGAAGTAAATGTGAATATGAAAAAATTTTCTTTAGCGAAGTATCGAGACGGAAGTACGCTGAAATCAAAATGAAAGACGGAACTTAAAACTGAAAGACTCTGGTGCTTTTTTGAGATTATATTGTTCACAAAAAAAAGAAATTAGAAAGAAATATTTCAGGACAAATTAAGGCTAGTGTTTCAAATAGACTGGTCACTCAAAACACTGGAAAAATTCTTAAACTAATTTTTCTACATAATTTGCGGTTATTAGTAATTTTATGTATGAATGAGGAAATTATGAATTTAATATTATTCGTTCAGGTTGGTCGATGGACAAATCTTAGCTTCAACTTAAATCATTTTGAATTGGGAGCTTTGGAAATTTTGATACTTCAAAATTCAAACTCTCTGAAATATTAAACGATCCATACAAACATGAAAATTTCAAATAAAATCGTAATTTAAAATTAAATCGTTAGCAATATAACTAATGATGTTTTAACGGCCATGGAAAAGCAAACTTATTATTTTGAATACTGAAGCTAAATTTTTATCGCTGTTTTTTTATATTTCAAAATGAAGAATTAAAAATTAATTATAACTTTGATGTTATAATTGGACGATGTTTAATAGAATCATTGTCAATAAAACGATAACTACATTTATGAAAATTTAACAATATAGAGACAAAATATTCAAAAAAGACAATATAGGATCCAAAAGCTCTTATTCTTTATTACATGAGCCAATAAGATTTTTTAATTTATTAGGACATGATTGAACTTACAAAAAGTATAAAATTTCAAATAGAATTTTATTTATCAACTCATTTTTTTAAATTTTTTAATTTTCTCAAAATTTTCATCAATAATTATTGATTTATGATTAAGAGCACTTGGAATTTGAACAAATTCATTGAAAGATGTTGAATTGAAAATGTTCCAAATCAAACAAGTTCAGATTAAGTAAAATTTTAAAAAATAACAATATTTCGCATGGAATGAAAAGGAATTAAATTTCAATCTTTTCCTAATAAGAGCGCTTAAGATTGAATGAATTTGAATTAAATATGTTTAAAATCGGAAAATTCTGAATCAGAAGCCTCAAAAATTGAAAAATTTCAGACTAACATTTTGAAAACTGGACAATTTCATTAGAATGAATTTGAAATTGTATCATTTCTCGTTAACCGTTTTGAAACCTAAACCATATTATTTTGAATCGAGGTATCTTCAAATTGTATGACTTCAGATCAAAGTTTCGAGAACAGGACAATTTCAAAAAGCTCAACCTTGAATAATTTGAAAGTCGAATTTTGAATATTAGGTAATTGAAAATTCAAAGAAATTGAAAGTGTACCATTTATAATTGAAAACATTCAAAACTGAATAAATTTAGATTGTATTATTTATGAATAAAAGCATTAAAAATTTAACAATTAAAATTGAAAACTTCCAAATTTATATAATTTTCAATTTGAGGCGATACAGATTTGACAATTTAAAATTGAACACTAAATTGATTGTTTCAAAGTCAAAGTTACAAAAACTCTAGAATAATCAATTATTTGAAAAAATATAATTCAACATTAAAATTTATAAAGAAATTTTTCTAAGAATAAAAAATAAATTCACCCTCATTTTCGGCGTTCAAAACGAAAACTATTTCATAACAGAACGTTGAAAATTGAACATGTTTGTATTACATCCGAAACATACAAAACGTTTAATAACCAAGAATGCTAATATTGAACATTTTTTTACTTTTGTCGGAAGCAGAGGATGAGCCGGGTTCAATAGCGCTCTAATATCTTTGGTCAGATACCACGATCCTTCATCTGCAATCCTATGTTTGCTATTTCTCAAAATGGTGGTCCTAAGCCGGCACCCCCTGGTCCTAAGTCGGTACATAGTATTTTTTTTGCTCAAATGCAAGAAAAAGACCAGGTTATGTAAGTTTTAAGAGGAAATCGACAAATTCAAAATATTTACAATGGAAAAACATGTAGAGGATATGATCAGCGAAAAGTCAATAGGAAAATACAGAAAATAAAAGGACAACTAGAGACAAGCAACATGCAGTCAAAACACAACTAAACTAAAAAATATACAAGAGACGAGTCACATGGAATTGAAGCAATAAAAAATTAAATAACACACAAATAACAACAGAAGCAACAAAAAAGGTGCTGACTCAAGAACACCTGTCTGGTGCCGACTTAGGACCACTACGAATGTTTACACATTTCATGATATTATACACACGAAAACAATCCAAATGAAAAATACACTCCATCAGATGATAGCACACAGAAAACAGAAACCAACGCTCCAATCGACTGAACTTTTCAAAATATTCACACACCTATAGCTGCTTCGCAAGAAAGGAAGAAAATGGAATTCCGTTTGCACGAGAAATTTATATCTTGCTCACGCTGTCAATCGAAAACTAAAGTAATTGTCAGCGTAAATGACGTCCATGTCTACCAAACTGTCATTCAACAAAATGGTTGAGCCACAGTGCCGACTTAGGTCCACTCTCGCCAACTAATGATAAATGAACTGTCACATAAACATGACAGAATAAATGAATCGTATATTATAAAATAATTATAATTGATATATAATCCTAATCTTTGGAGAGTTTACAATTTCTGTATTTACAATAAATGTTTTCTAGCTAAAAATCATTTAAATCGATTTCCGTTTTCATCTTCATCATCCATTCTTGCACGAAATTCAATAAATTTTCACAAATCCGTTTGAAAGGTAGGACATATTTCTCTCGAGAATAGAATACCAAGTGACACACAGTTAGAAATGAAGGTACCTAAATCTCCAATTTTCTGTTCCGTTGAAAGAGCCATAATTTTGAGAGAATTCGGACCTGGGAAAGGTGAGGAAGGGTTGAGGTTCGGTGAGGTTGAAACAAGAGAGGAAATCGGGCAGACCTCGGCTGGATTGGGTTTCTCAAATCCGGAAATCCTAGGACGAACGACCTACACGTAGATAGGTTAGTTTAACGACGGACAGAATCAGCATAGGAGGAACATTAATATCCATTATAAGCCACCTTTCTCATTCTTTATCGTCCCAATTTTACCTCATTTTCTAAATTTCTCTACTCCAATGTAGCCGCGAAACTTCATTATCAAAATTCCCTGATTTTTCCTTGACTAATTTTCCATTTTACCGAAACATTAATAATATTTCATTCTTTCCCTTTCCTACCCCCACTAATTTCCCCTCTTCTTGCTCCATTATATCCCCCTCCCTACACTGTTTTAGCTAACACTCCCCTTTCATACTTTGCTTCCCCAGCCATCATCTACTCATTCCTCCTCACCCATACTACCCTACCAGCCTCCCTTTACTTCCCTAGCCACCTTGCCTTATTACCCGATCCCTCACTTCCAATCGTTACCCCTCCTTCCTCTCTCTCTATTACTCCCCCTCCCTGAATTCCCCTCATCATACTTCACTTGAATTCCTCTACTTTTCCCCCTTTTCCTTATCCTCACTTCCCCTAATTTCAGTGCCCTCAGTCCTCTATTCCTCCCTTTCGCAATTTCCCCTTATTTGCCCTAATTCCTCTCCCATAATTCCCCCTCACCTAACCGACTTTCCCTTTCCACGTTTCCCCTTTATTGCGCTATTTCCCCTCTCCTTCATTTCCATAACTTCCCCTGATTTTTAACTCCTTTAATTTACCATACTTTCCCTCCTCCCCCACCCCTCGTCTCACTCACTGACACTAATTCTTCTCCCATCACTTCTCCTGAATTTCTCTACTTCCCCTTCCTCATTTCCTCTCACTTCCCATACTACCCCACCTCTTATTTGCCCTCACTTCCCCTACTTGACCTTCTCTAACTTCTTCTAACTTCTTCCCCCCATTCCTGCTAATTCCCTTATTTCTCCTTTTCTCATTTCCATTTCAGGAAAATAATACGACGGACGGACAGACACCCGACCAAAACTATAAAGGTTTCTGCCCAGGGCCACGAAACCCTAGAAATCCTGCAGATGTCAACCTTAAAATTCGTTTATTTAGGAGTTATGGAGGTGGAAAGAAAATTCAAAAAAGGCACTCCTCTTTTAAACGGTAATCCAATTTCGATTAACAAAACTTACATTTAATTGAGATTACTGAGAATAATTTAAAAAATCAAGAAATTGGGAACAAAAATACGAATCAAAATAATTGTCGAATTTTTCAATACAAGTTTTTGAGGTTAAGTTTTAGAGTGACACATTCAATTCAATTTTTTATTCAAATATGTTGAAGTTCTCGACGTCAAGATATTTTTTTCTAAAGTAATCGGAGTAGAACTTAATGGTTAAACCAAAAATTCAAAATTTGAAAATATAATTTTCAGCTTTTTTCTAGAATTTTTTCCAATTTTTCTTCAAAATTGACTCATTGGTTTTCGTAACATATATTTTTTTCATTGAAATTATTCAAATGGTTTTTGATAAAAACTACTCTATATAAAATTTCTCTAAACTGAAAACAAATTCTCACCCAAAAAAACGGGTGAAAATTTTATTTTGAATTTTCAAAAATCTGAAACATAATAAAACATTACATGCCTCTTTTTAATTTTCTTCCCCCTCCATAACTTAAAAAAAATAAATAAATTTCAAAGATGAAATTTACAGAATTTTTTATTCATATAAATGCCAATCAAATAGATTCGATGATATTTATAAAAAAGCAAGTGAATTTAAAACAATGAAAAAATATGGAAGAATTTATTGAATTCAATAATATTGAAATGAATTTAGAAAAATTCAAGGGAATTCAAAAGAATTTTTGATCAAATATCTAAAAACCCAATGTGACTTCAAAACACTTCAGGATAAATTAAACAAAAACTAAACAAGATTTGAAAAATCCACTGAATTGAATAGAATTGATTGACTTGGAAAGAATTTTAGTGCATTGAAAAAATTCCAGAGAATCCCGAAGAATTCAAAAGAATACAGAACAAATTAATAAGAATTTAATATTAATCCCAGATGAATTCAAATAGATTGCAAAAATATATTGATACCTCTTCAAACATTTGAAACCCCACGAAATTCTTCACTTGTTGTAGATAAGTTCCTTGAAATTCATTAAAATATTATAAAATCCCATAAAATTCTATGAAATCTAATTATATTTCCTAATATCCTAGAAAATTTAAAATTCTATAAAATATTTTACTCTTTTGAAATCTTTTAGAAACCCTCGAAACTTTTTGAAGATCTTGAAAATTTCTCGAAATATTATTAAGTATTAAAAAAAATTTATAACCTTCCAGAATCAATTCCAATTATTCCAATCTATTGAAAATATCCTAAGAATCCTCTTTAATCTTTTGAAATACCTTGATATTTTCTAAAGCTCTCAAAAATCCCTTTACATTTTTAAAAATATCTTTAAATCTTCAAAATTCTTTCAAATCTTTGGAGACATTATTAACACTTAAATTAATTAAACACCTTAAGATTTTTGAAAATCTTTGACATCCTACGTAATTCCTCAATAATTGAAATCTTTGAAATCAACTGAAATATTACAAAATCTGGTAAAATTACATGAAATCTGATGATATTTCATGAAAACCCTATTAAAATTTATATAAATCCCATGAAATCACTAATAACTTTGGAAATTCCTTGAAAATTTTGTTTATTCTCTTGAAAATGCCCTGGAATCTTTGAAGGTACCCTAGAACAATTCAAAACCTTCAAAATATTTTGAAATACCTTGAAACTTTTGAAGGCTCTTAAAAATTCCTGTGGAATTGCAAATATACCCTGAAATCTTGAAAATCCTTCAGAATCACTTGAAATTATTGGAATCTATTCAAGACGGCTTGGAATTTTTGAAAAAAAAACATTGAAATATTCCAAAATTCTTTCAAATTTTTAAAAATTTGTTCAAATTTTTCAAAGTTTTTTTTAAATTCCTTGGAATTTTTTTTAATATCCTTGAAACTTGAAAATCCTTGTAAATAACTCCAAATTATTGAAATATATCCAATAAAGCTTGAAATCTTTTAAAATACCATAAAATATTCCAGAATCATTTCAAATTTGTTGAAACCCCTCCAACTTTTTTGAAGCTTTTCTATATTCCTTTGTTTTTTTTAATATCCTTAAATCTTGAGAATCCTTGGAAAGCCCATTTAATTACTGAAATTAATTCCAATATATTATTCTAAAAGAATATTCTAAAATACCCTAAAACTTGAAAAATCCTTCAAAATCATATTATATTACTGAAATAAATTGAAAATTCCTTTGCCAATTATATTAATTAGATCGATTATAAATTGTTTGGAATCTTTAAAAATACCATAAAATCTTTCAAATCTTTCAAAATCCTATCAAATTACTGAAATAGATTTTAAATTTCTTGGCGTTATTTTGATTACCCTGAAACAATCACAATCCTTTGAAATATTCCTTCAAATTATCAAAATCTATTCAAAATGGCTTGGAATCTTTTGAAATAATCTAAAATATTTCAGAAGGATTCAAGAAAATTTAAAAATAAATATTGAACTGAAATCAATAGTGGTTAACCCCAGGGTTAATTTATTAAATGAAAAGTTACTAAAGTGACCTCTTTAATTCTTCATTCAAAGAAGTATAGTGCCTTAATCCTCAAAAAGTGACCAAGAGTTATGGTGTGGCAGCCCTGATTATTATTTGATGTTAAACCGCTTTCTACAGAAATTCACTTACTTTTTCCATTCTTTTTCCAAAATCCTTGGCCTTTGCTAATCCACAAAATTCTCCGAATTTTTCTTGATTTCAAGGTTTTCCTTAACCTGCAACTACCCTATACTTCAATCTCCCTCTATTTCAATAATTAGAAAAACAAGAGCAAAATCCTATAACGATAAATAATTTAAATAATGAACAGCTGAATTCCTTCAATTTTAACTAAAAACTACTCGTCTTCCAAATTGATAATATTTTCATTTAAAAATGGAAACACAATTAAAAACTTCGATTTACCCAAGTGCTAAACTAATTAAAAATTACCTCACTTTATACGTTTGCAATATAATTATAAATTACCCAATTGTAATTACTGAAGAACCCTGAGGGAGAAGTCACTCTAAAATCTCATATCTCGAGGGCAATTCAAAAACTGCATCGTTTCAATTAAAACTTTCAAATACTCTCGAGATGGAGTCAATCCAGCGATACGTTTAAGGGAAATCTTTTTACGAGGTCGCCGATCAACTCTAGCCGGCTTCTTCATTCTACGGAGGAAAGGAGGAGGGAATGATGGTTATAGGAAAGATGAGATATCAAAATTGTTTCAAAGTCCCGATCGAGTTGACGAGTCTTTTCCTGATAAGGGTATAGAAAACTGGGATCGGATGAAGGATTCCATCGACCGCGATGATATTCGTGTTATAGGTTTTCCTGGTGGACATGAAAGGATGTTACCCACCCCACGAATCTCAAACTGCCGCGAGTCACGAGATCCTAGAGCGTGATCTTAACCAAATCACTTTTCAAATTCCCCGGGCTCGTTCTCACCTAAGTGACTTCAAGGACTCGAACATTGTAAACACGTATCACTGAGGAGGGAAAATTGTTTCTGACACGCAGGCTGCAATTTTTTCCAAAGTTTCACAAGACCCACTCGCTCATTTGCATTAAGTTTCGTGAGAGAAAGGAACGAATTGTGACTGTAAAATTCCCACTCTGCTTGGTTATGAGGGTATAATAATAATTAGTGCATTTGGTGAAATGTTTTCGGGCTTCCTACCAGCAATAACTGAATTACTGGCTCAACATAGTCCATGGCTATTTATTATATCCATGGACGAGTGTCTAAGAATGGCCCTCTTCAACGAAGAAGGTGTGGATCTCGAGACAGTGAGGGTACGTGGGTTAGCGTTCGCAGATGACAAGATTGTTATGGCAGAATCAATCGAGGACTTGCAAAGAATGTTGAATAAACTTAATACAAGCATGAAGAATATGGACCTCAAAATTAACGTGAATAAAACAAAAATTATGGTCTTCGAAGGAAAGGGTGAGAAAACAATGTGCAACATTATCCTAAATGTTGAGAGCATAGGAACAGTTGATAAGTTCGTATATCTTGGTAGCCTATTCTCTAGTAACTTTATCACATTACTCCATTTCTCAACAAGTGAGTCACGCTTACCCCGAAAGGGAAATGGCTTGTTTGTATAATAATAATAATAATTATCAATTATTTATGTTCGGCCTTAACTTATCCTGAGAAGTGACCTGTGTTTAGGGGGGCAGTTTTTGACACGTTAGGGGTCATCCATAAACTACGTTATCAATTTTAGCTTATTTTTGAACCCTCGTCACCCCTCGTTGACAGCCGTAGTTTTCTCTTAGGGCGCCCCCCCCCCCCCCCCAGAAAAGTGAAGTGGCCCAAAATACTAGCTAAAGATAAGAAAGAGGGTGATTTTTCACGAAAATAGGGTGATGATTCACGAATCAATTCTTATACATTCTTATGTATTGTAATATTTATCAAATTTAAACAAGGAAGATTAACTTTTTAGCGAAAGAGACAAATTTTCAGGAAATAAATTAATTTTCTACTACACAATCATCAAATTTTCAATAAGAGAAACTATTATATTTTAACCAAAAATTTAATTTTCTAACAAAAAGGTAAATTTTGACAAACATAGATTTTCTACCAAATTTTTGCATTTTTAGCTAAACAAGAATAATTTAAAACCGGAGAATTGCATTTTTAACCAAAAACGATCAATTTTGAACCACACAGATTAATTCTTGACAAAAAAAGTGAATTTTCAACAAAATGGATGAATTTTCAACTAGAAAAATTCCATTTTCTTGTCATTTGAATACCTAAATTTTCAATAAAAAAAGATCAATTTTCAACCAAAAATGAAATAGTTACATTGTTAGTTTAAAAAATTAATTCTCAAACAAAAAAAGGTTTTCAATATTCACATTTTCAACAATATAGTTGCATTTCCAACAAAAATAAAGAATCCTTAAAAAATTGACTTTCAACAAAAGATGAAATCCAAAAAATGATTTTTTCACCCAGAAGATTAATTTTTTACAAATTAGTTCAATTTTCGAACAACTAGTTGAATATAAAGCTAAAAAAGTGAATTTCCCGGGAAAAAGATTTTCAACCAAATCTATTATTTTCAACGAAATTGTTGAATTTTAAAGCCAAAACGACGGTTTATTCACAAAACGGTTGAAATTTTGCCGCAAAAAAGTGATTTCAAAAAAAAAATGTATTCTCAACCAAATAATTCAATTTTCTACCAAATTGTTTAATCCTCAACCAAACTAATTTTTAACAAAATACAACAATTTTAACTTGAATGGATCAATTTTCAACAGAAATAGAATAGCTACATTGGCGGTTTAAACAATCAATTTTCAACCAAATGAAAATAAAAACGAATTTTCAAAGGAATAATTACATCATCAACAGAATAGTTACATTTTTTACAGAAATTGTGAAACTTGAAAACATGGATTTTCAATAAAAGAGTTTATATCAAAAGATAATTTTTTTACCCGGAAAAATAATTTATAAAAATGGAATAGTCAAATTTTTAACTAAGGAGATGACTTCACGACTGAAAATATTGATTTTTGAGCAAATGGTTGAATTTTCAACAACAAAGGAGAATCTTCTCATATGAAGATTAATCGTTTTGCCAAAAAACATAAATTTGCAACAAAATACATTAATTTTTAGCCCGAAAATATGATTTTTTTAAACAAAAAGTTAATTTTTTCTGAAAAAAAATTTCATAAAAATTACCTAATTTTCAAAACGTTCATCAATTTCTAACCAAATAGTTCAGTTTGTTATTAAATTGTTGAATCCTCAACCAAGCCAGATTAGCTCAGACACAAACAATTGTACTTTTAATAAAAAAGTGTGAATTATGAATCAAGAAAATTAATTTGCGACCAAAAATACGAATTTTTGAAAATATACGTGAATTTTTATTTAGAAAAGATTAATCTTTAATGAAAAATATCAATTTCTAATCAAAAAGGGAATAGTCATATCGCTAGTTTGAAAAAAAAATAATTTCTCAATAAGAAAAACGAATTTTCTAAATAATAGTTACATTTTCAAAAAAATAATTACATTTCCAACAAAAATGATGAATCTAGAAAACATTAATTTTCAACAAAAAAGTTCAATAAAAAAAATTGTGTTTTCCCCCGGAAGATTAATATAATGTTTTTTAGAGTGAAACAGGCAAAATAATTGAAATAAAAAACATATTCCCAATTTGACAAAAAAAATGTCCATAAGATAATGGATATTTGAATATTTACATCCATTTTTTTGAGCGCACATTTTGTCTGGATTTTTGATCTAATACAGAAGTTTTTTTTTTTTGTTAATAATTGCAGAAAATGAAAAAGTTGAGGTTTTTTATAAAATCTTCTGAACTTTTTCCTTTAAATTTCGAAAATATGGCCTTTGTCACAATACTTCTTAAAAGATTCTGCTTATGAAATAAATCCTATCAGCTTTATGCGGACTGACCTATTTTTTAAGCCAGGACATTTTTTTTCTGAAAATATTATTTTTGAATTTTTCCTTTTAACCATGATGCAAGATATTACAAAAGAGCAAGAGATATTTTTGTAGACATTTTCTAGATGTGCAAACTTTTTTATTAAGATTGTTTTGAATGTATCTTTTGTAGTTGCCGAAAACAATGTGATATTTTGACTTTGTGAACAAAAATTCTCCTGACCACAAAAATGACTTAGTCCATATAAAATTTACAGGTTGCATTTCCCATAGGGGGTTACAAAAAAAAAAAGAAAATAATGCAAGCGTAAGTTCTTTTTGAAATTTCCGACGAATTCCGAAAGAGGGCGGTAAAACTCACCAGAGTCTGAAAGGAAAATTCAAATAACTGAATTAGGTCAAAAAATATACAATTTTAGAGACGAAATTTGGGATTTTTGAACAATATACGGTAAAATTTGAATAATATCTAACTTATAACTTATTAATGATATGTAACTTCATGGAAATTTTTTTTTCTCATATAGAAAATATCCGTGTCTTGAAGTGTAGAACCTACCTGATTTGAAATGATTCAATCGACATGAAAATCCCATTTATGGGATTTTTCACATTTGTTATACATTGTGTATTTGTTAATTCAATAAATAATCGAAGTTTGGAGATAATTTCCAATACTTCGGTTGATGTGGTTTTAAAGAATTTCTTTGAATTTGGGAAGATTTGAAAGGATTTCATAGGATTTTAAGATTTTAGGATATCTGAAAATATTTTAAAGGGTTTCAGAGGATTTGAAAGGTTTGAAACGGATCAAAACGAATTTAAGAGGATATTTATGAATTTAGGGTATTTCAAAAGATTTCCAGGATTTTTCAAGCGCTTGAACACATTTCAATTGAGATTTCAATATGAATGATAAAAAGTAATTTGAAAAAATATTGAGGTATTTATGGTATTTTAAAAGATTAGAAATTTCGTCTGAGAATTCCAAAATGTTTACAAAATTTAGACTCCCCACCCCCCATCCATCCTAAGTAGGAATTCTCAAGATTGTGTGGACTTCTTCCCCCAAAATAAAAATCTTAATTAATAGACGCTACCTAATCAGTTATGACAAAGAATTATGATCCAGATACAAAGTCCAACTATTTCTCAAATATATATCTACTTACTATTTCAATTTCTTAAACCATCTACACCTAGACGTCAAGAATGAAACAGTGGTTCCCGCACCCAAATTCGTTCAAGCCAATGCGAGCCTTGTTCCGCAAATAATTAAAAAACTTGAGCAAATTTATGCACACCATTTCACGGTGTTTAGTGCTTACTCCCAACTCGTAGTACCGTCTCGCAAATATACATACATACCCGGCAATAAGTTCTCTGCCGGTATGAAATTTCGAGCAGGGAACTTTTTACATGACATCTGGTGAACGTAGACTTAGCCTCAGTCGCGACCGCCGCGAAAAGCGAAGTTTGGGTCAGGGGGTGGAGAAGGAGGGGGAACCCCATAGGCTGTATAGTTGGTCGCGCAAGAGTCATAACGCGACATCTGTTTGAAATGAGCAAGCTCCCGACGATGGGGGTCGAGTTTGCAAACGTCTCAACTGGAATGAGAGACACAAAATAGAGCGGAATGCGAGAGACAGAGAAAATCGAATCTGGTGGAAAGGGGTGACCAGGGAGGGGTGGTGAGTCTAGTTTTTGGTACTACTACACAGTGGGAGCCTCGGAAGCAAGAACTGCAGGTCTACAACCGCAGACACGAGACCACATGATCCTGTGTGTCTGGGACATTATGCTGTCGGTTTCAAACACCGCACGTAGTCGATGAAGCACACCTGACCAAGCAGAAGACCCCAGGACAATTTCGATCGTTTGTTATAAATTTGTTAGAGATTAATAGATTCGGTTTTGGATCGATCGGGATTACGATTCTAGATTCTGGACAAATGCGTTTTTTTTTTTCAATCAGCAAAATTATGCTGTCGGTTCTGAAATACGCACTTAGTCGCTGATGCACACCTGACCAAGCAGATGATCCAAGAACATATTTTGATCGTTTCTTCTAAATTTGTTATTGACTGATAGATTCGGATCTGTGAAATTAGGATAAGGATTCTGGATTATTTTTTTTTATTTTTCCATTACTTACTGTTACTGTTCACTCAGAAATATTATGCTGTCCCTTCTATACTCCGCACGTAGTCGATGAAGCACACATGACCAAGCAGAAGACCCCAGGACAATTTCGATCGTTTGTTATAAATTTTTTATGAATTAACATATCTGGTTTTGAGACGATAAGGATTCTAGATCTTGGACAAATGTGGTATTTTTCACTTGGAAACGTTTCTTGGTTCTGAACATCGCACGTAGTCCATGAAGCGCACCTGGTCAATAAAAATGAACAGACGAAAATTTTGATCTTTAGTTATAAATTTGTTATAGATTTTGTTTTAGGACAATCAAAATTGGGATTCTAGGTTCTAACAATTTTGGTATTTTTCATTCAGAAATATCATGCTGGCGCTTCCGTATACCGCACGTAGTCGATGAAGCACATCTGACCAAGCAGAATATCCTAGTACAATTTCGATCGCTTGTTATAAAATATATCAATTATTTATAAATTGACATATTTAGTTTAAAAACGTGTAGTATTTCACATTCTTTTATCCGTATAGCTTTCTATCATCTCTTTCTATCATAAAGGACAATGATGGTGCATATATGATAAATTAGTGTTCATTGTAATTTCGTTGAAAGCATTGCGAAATAAAACTATGAAACGAAAAATAGTTTCTGGCTAACACAAGATTTAAAAATTGTCGTATTTGTATTTGAGACGATTGGGATTCTAGATCTTGCACAAATGTGGTATTTTTTATTCAGAAACATTATGCTTTCTGTACCGAACTCTGTACATAGTCGGAGAAGCACGGCTGACCAAGTAGAAGATCCCAGGAAAAATTTATTTTTTTTGTTATAAATTTTTTATGAATTAATGCATTTTGTTCCGGGACAATTATTATCAGGATTCTAGATTCTGGGCAAATGTGGTATTTTTCATTCAGTGTAACCAACCGATTAGATTAATTTCTTCCTTAAACTAAGCCTATCGTTTAATAATACTAAATAGTCTAATATAAATAACGGCAATCTTTCTGAAAGAAACACGACTTTCACGTAAAAGTTTGTTTTATAACCTAGAATGAATTTTTCCAGAGAATAGTAGGTTATTTCGATAGTTCAGAGTGGAGAATTAGGACTCTCGAATGCTTTAAGTGTCCTTAGGCAGGGTGGCCCCAAAACGTAATTTTCAAAATTCTCTGACTTTTTCGTGAACAATTTTGTATTTTTCCAGACCATAAATATGATAAGACTAGCATTTTGTTCTGATAACATTTCCAACATAAAATCTTTTATAAAGTGATTAAAACAATTTCAGATAAAATGTTTATTTTTTATTTATTTCAACCAAAATAGATGACTTCTTGACAAAATGGTGAAATTTTAGCCAATGGAGATGGATATTCCACTAAATGATCGAATTTGTACACAAAGAAGAGTAAAGTTTGAAAAAAATGCATTTTTCAACATAACAAATAAATTTTTCAGAAAATAGTTAAATTTTGAACGTAAGAATATGACTTTCTAATCATAAACTTAAATTTTCAACAGAATAACTCAATTTGTAATGAAATAATTAAATTTTGAATCAAATAGTTGAACTTTCAACCAAAAAATTAACTTTTGACCAAACAGTTACATTTCCAATCAAACAGTTCAACTTGAATGCAAAAAAGACGAAGTTTCTACAAAAGGATTAAAACTTTTAAACAAATAGTTGAATTTTCATCCCAAAAAGCTACATTTTCTACAAAAAGATGAATATCAAACAAAAAAATTGTTATTGATATTTCTACAAAAAAAAAAAAGAATTTTCAACGAAATAGTTAAATTTACCACAAAGAGTTGAATTTGAAAAAAAAAAATAACAATTACCCAACAAAATAGTTGAATTTATAACTCAATATTAAATTCTCAACCTACAAAGATGAATTGTTAACAAAGAATTCAAAAGTTGATATTTCAACCAAAAAATATGAATTTTTCAACAAAAGAGATGCATTTTTAAACAAAATAGATATAGTTTCAAGTAAGAAAATTGAATTTCTACCAAAAAAAGACGAATTTAAAGAAACATACGTGTATTTTAAAACAAACAATTTGATTTTCGAACAAAAAATGTAAACTTTCAACCAAAAATGGAAAAGCTAAATTCTTAGTAAAAAATTGATTTTCAACCCAAAAAAACAGTTTTTGACAAACTGTTCAAGTTTGCAACCAAAGGGATGAACTTTCAACTGAAATGATAAATTTTTCATTAAGAGCACGAATTTTCAACGAATAATGACTGTCAAATCAACAAAGAAGAGAAGTCTATCCCAATTGTTGAACTTTCAAGCCAAAAGAAACCTGAAAATTGAAATTTTCAGGCAGTCGCAAATTTAACCGGCAAAAAGGAAATTTCAAACTACGAAGATTAGTACCAAAAAATACAAGTTTTTCCAACAAATTTAGGACGAAAAGTGGCAGTTTCAATTAAAAAAAAAAATTTAACAAAGGTTTGAACTTTTATCCAGGTAATCAAATTTTCAATTATAAAAAATTATTTTTAACAAAACACTTGAAGTTTCAACAAAAGAGATCAATTTTCAACTAAAATGATGAAGCTTCAAGTGGAATAGTTAAATTTTTATTTGAAAAATGAATTTTTAACTAAATAAACGAATTTTCCATCAATGCGATGAATTTTTAACTGAAATGAGGAATCTTCAAAGACAAAAATTATTGCTTGAGAAAAAGGTCCAACATTCAACCAATAAAAAGATAAATTTTTCACAAAATAGTTGAATTGCTAAACCAAAAAAAGAATTTTCAAAAAAACTGTTAAAGTTTTATTAAAAAAAGATGACTCTTCAACACAATTGTTGAACTTTCAACCAAGTCATAACATTGATAACTAAAAGTATAGTCGTCAAGAGGTAGCAACTGCAAAAAAGAAATATAAATACAAGGCAAATAATTTACTAACAAGAATATTATATCAGGGTAGCCACAAATCTTCATTTTCAAAATTTTCTTATTTTCTCTAACCATTAATATTCAAAGACCCGAATCTTAATCTTATAACATTCCTAGCATCAAATATTTCATTAGCAAAATGAAAAAATTTCAAATTAATTATCCTTGACAGTTTTTTGAAGTGCCTGACTTTTGTAAGATTGTACTTCAAAATCTCTTACTTTTCCGTGAAATTTCTTGGCCAATAGAATTCCTTAATTTTTCCCTGAATTCCAGGCTTTTCTTTATCTTTGACCACCCTGCTAATATTAACATCGAATTGGTTAGAGAACGTCAATAATTATGCTTTGACGAAAGGACCAGTTTCCAGAATTGCCACCATGTATTTCGTATAAATAGTTATTTTATAGCTGAGAATTAACTTTTAGAGAAAGCAATTGGTTATTTGGATCTTGCAAACAGGGGTATTACTGTCACACTGAGAACAAGTTTTTAGAAAAAGACAAATATTAATTTATGTCTGGTATTAGGAATGAATTTATGCGGAATGGTAGATATTTTCCCGTTGCCAGACGATTTTTTCCGTTTCCATTCAGTGAACGACACCTGTACTTATTTTGAATTTCAAAGAATTAAGAAAATTATTCAATAGGAATATTATGCAATTTAGTTAATTTAGACAATAAAGAATATAATTTCATGTGACTGTGGGTGTTTTCAAAAGAGAAGAGGAAGATTTTGTCGAAGAGGAATACCTTTGATATTGCGGGGCTATGTTCATTTGTCCATTTTACGACTTTTACAAATTCATTCTGTGGTTTTTATTCTGTATTCCTAAGATTTGAGAATACCAAACTAATTGAATAAATACTGAAATTCCAGATTTATAGAAAGCAGTTTCCTAGGAACGAAGAAACCAAATAGCAATCATATGAACGTGAATATCTATAATCATAGTGCGCATAATTCACTGGAAACTTTCTTCCGTTGGGTGTCGTTCACTAAAAGAAAAGTATGTCGTTCATTGGTTTTGAACCCACAATAAAAATATAAAAAATATATTACATCTACTTGCTATTGAAAAAAATATTTATTTCATTATGTTACTATGAATAATGAACCAACATCTGAAAGTACTACAAGATAAGAAATACCTTTTCTTCTAACTTTCACAGGAGTTTAAAATTAAAACCACTAATTTTTACAGTGTCAACCTGTCCTTCCGTAGATGACAACAAAAATCATTATTCAATAAGCATACATTCACTAGTTTTAAACTAAATGTATATTGAAATACAACTTACATTATTAATATCTAGTAATCTAAATGTCAAAAACTAGATTCATATAAACAGTGGTTTTATAGCCTAGAAACAATTTTCTACGGGAACAGTAGATTATGTAAATGACATCTTAAGTGGTACATTAGTTGTTCAACTTAGAGGATTCTTTTATATTAATTTCGGAATTTAGGATGGATGTACATGTTGTATAAGGAAACACTGTCACTCATAATTATAGACATCTTCATTGCTCCTGAATAGGGACACTTTGCAGTCTGATTTACATTGACTACAATGTAAGGCTTATAGATGCTAATTATGGGCGACAGCAAAACTAGGGGCTGTGATACTTGCGTGTGTCTTTCTGAACAGTGACGAGGGCTGACAGCACATGATGGGGTTGGAGTTGCAAATGTAAACACCTGTCTTGTCAGTCACGCATCGCTTTCTTTTCTGACAGTTCAGATCGATTCAACTTTAAATAAAACGGTAACAAGTCTTCCGAGCCCAATTACAAGCCCAACAAATTATATGTATCGAATTTCACCTGAAACCGAGCCTGAAAATCGATGTATATAGATCGTGAATCATGCTCTTTAACTTATTCGGAAATATGTGCAATTGAAACCAGAATGTTGTCTTCTCTGAAAAAATTTATTTGAGGGGTCTACTAATTTTTGCCCAACAAATTCCCGGTTACTTCTCAGTTGTGAATATCAAATCTTCCCTTACTAGAAGCATAAACAAATCACATTTAACATAAGGTTTTGCTGTGGGTCATTTCATAAATTGTGATATGTTATAATATTTTTTTAATTTATGATGTCGAGTAAAAACTATTACAATTTTATTACAATTATTTCAGATATCGCGGAAGATGACGGTAACCCTCTTCAGTTAATAATTCACAAATTTTGAGTAACGTGAAAGTTATTATTTTTCAAAAACATATCTTTGGTTCAACTATTTTTGGTATTATAGTTGGCGAATAATCCTTATATATGATTTTCAATGTTTTTGGTATTAGCTATAATTTATGATTGTTTTTTTGAAAAGCACCGTTAAATGGGATAATTTCGGACGAGTGGAATAAACTCAGACACCCCTCAATTTCCTCAATTGATGGGATAAATTACTCAAAACGGTTCCAAGAATCTGGAATCAGTTCAAGCTTCAACTGGTTCTAGATTCTGGTTCAAACGACCTACCTTAAGTAATTTAAAATATCAATTTAGGAATGTCCGAATTTATCCCACATTTTTGGAATTACCCCGTTTGGCTGTGATTAAATTAGTTAGTTAGGTAATATAAAAATTGACTCAGTATTGAAGTGAATAATATTTATAATGGTTTTTTGTAATAACTCTTCAGAAATTAATCAATAATTAATCTCTAGCACAAAATAAATCAAAAACGATATCTTAAACTTACACCTGCAACTTTTTTTTTAAATCTTCAAAAATCTACATTCTGATTTACATTGTTTGAAATCTCTACAAACTTCAAATTATTATAATAAAAATTTTTCTTAAGAAAATGGTTGAATCTTCAAGAAACAACATTATTTTTCAACCATCTGCATTTTTTTACCCAAAAAGACGACATATGCAGCAAAACAGAATAATTTTCTATAGAATATTTCAATTTTCATAATTGAAAAATGTGAATTTTGAACAAAAAATTTTATTTCAGACCAAAAAGTCAAATTTTCAATCAAATAATGAATTTTCTGCAAAAAAAGAAAATTCTTCAACAAAATAGTTGTGTTTATTTTTCAACCAAAGAAATAAATTTTCAACTGAAATGATACATTTTCATTTAAAAATACATTTTTAACAAAGAGATTTAACTTTTGATCAAGTAGTTGATATTTTAACCCAAAAACATGAACTTGCATCAAAAAATATAATAATCGGTATTTCAACTAAAGAAGATTTTAATTTTAAATAAAAAAAGTTGAATTGTTGATGAAATAGTCTAATTTCTAATTATTACTGAAATTTTGAAAAATATTTCAAAATAAAAAAATTGCCCTAAAATATTCCAGATTTTTCACACACTTTCAGAATTCTTAGGAAACTTTTTGGAATTTTCTTAAAAATTAATTTTTTTAAATAGAAAATAATTTTCGATTTTCCCAAGAATTTCAGGGCGAAAGGATTGTTCTCTTGAAACCTTTTAAAATCCTTGGACACCTTTTCAAACAAATGTTCAAAATCTTGGAAGGCTTACATTTTGTTTTAAATTTATTGAAATGTTTTCAAATTTGTAAATTTACAAATATTTTTAAAACTTTCAAAGCTTCTATATATCCTTTAAAATAATTCCAATTTTTCCTAACCATTTTTGAAGATCTTGCATAAATTTTGAAATCTTCTGAATATCTTTTAAACCATGACATTTTTCGTGAAATTACAAAAATGTGGTATAAGAAAAATTGCATTAGAATTATTCGGTTTTTTTGTTGTTGTCAATTTTGGAAATCTTTAGAAATTTTTGAAAATATTTTCTTGAAATAAATTTTTAAAAATAAAAAATCATTCAAAAGTTCCCCAGAAATTTGAAGACAATTTTTTCATTCTCTTCAGTCCTTTCAAAATACACATTTTCTAAAATATTAAATGTGATTACCGTTATAAAGTATTACTGGTTAATTTCCAGTTCTTTTTGGTTTTATTTCAATTCCCGGCTATTTCCAGATTTTTTCTGGATTTTCCGGTTAGTTGATAATCTGTTTATTCCAACTTTTTGAAATGTAACAGAATTGCATATAAAATCTAATAGTCGAACACAGATTCCAATATTGGACCATCAATTCTATTATGAAAAACTGTATGATTAAAATTGTAACAATGAGCTTATCCGTTCACAATCTTTCGTTTCTAATATTACTTTAATTTTTTTAAGTAATTCAGTAATCCATTCTAGTTAAGAAAATTATGCCCTAGATTTTTTCTGGTGCATACACCCAATCACGAATAAGAAAAATGTATAACATAATTTCAAATTTCATATCTTAATATTTTATTATCTGTAAAAATGTCCTGCTAATTTCAGGTATTCCAGGTAAGTGTATACTTTGTTAATGTAAAAATCTTTGAATATGAAATTTCAAAATAAAAATATTTCCCTACTGTACACTCTAAATCAAAATTCTGCAACAAGCTTTTATTGAAATAATTTCCAATCATTTAATCGTAGATCAAAATTTAGAGTTCTCTACCCTGTGATCAAATTCCCCATCACTTCACGCCACTTCTCTCAAGTTTCTAAAGAAACGAAACACAACAGGAACAGCCATGTATAACATAAAACACTTTAAAAATCCACCCTTTCTCTCAAAAACTTTTAAACCTACTTCAAAAGCGTTTTAAATCCAGCGAAAGCTCCTGCCACACCATATTTAACTTCTCTGGTCCAGCGATCAACTGAGAACCTTTCAGTGCATCATCCCCCTTCTATCTCTCTATAACGGATTATCTAGCCATTATTTCGCAAAGGGGTGCACATCACTGGAGGACATGGGTCGAGAGTGGTTGATGGAAAGTACCACTTTCCTCTCATGAAGCCGGACTATAGAATCAGGGGACCACCTATCTTGGATTTTTGGACACTGACAGTTCTTCAGAGGTTCTTGGAGTCATCCCTATCTGGTAAAAGGACATAATTATTGTCGTAGTACCGGCTTTGGAATTCGCGACTGCGCTCCCCGCGATCCTTTCTCTCTTCCTGTTCCTCTTTCTCCATCCGCTTTCGGGGTAGCTCCTCTCTGTGAGGACCAAGCCTCAGTCGTTCCGAGAACCCGCTTCGTTGCAGGGTGTTCTCTTTAATCCCCAGTGGAAAGACGTGAAAAAAACGTGTTCAATCCATCGCTCATTTTTCATTCATCTTTCATTTTTTAATCGTCATTCTTAGTGAAAGCTCACCACTCTCAGTTCAATTAGATTCGAATCCTAAGTCTGGAGGTCATTGACCTCCAGGTGTTTCCAAACTCTAAGTATTTCAGCCAAGATGATGTGATGATGAAGACGATGCTTTTATGATATATGATGTTGCTCTGATAAGATGATAATCAAACCCAGAGATTACTACCCCTAAAAATCAAGACTATGAAGCGGAGGTGAATTCCATGAATTAGATCATCACCCGATACTGGACCCCAATTTCTCTGGCGAAAGGACACCATTATACGACCGCTATCAGAATCTTTATCTTAAGCTGCATCCTCAAAGAAGATTCAGTCAACACTGAATAGAGAGATTCTTGTTCGAGGAATATTACCTTTTCCCTTTCTTTAGATTTCTTTCGAGATACTAGGATCATTCTAAATCGCAAGCATAACCCTTTACAGATTAGATTTCTAAAACTTTCAGGAAAATTCTACTTTTTTATATTTTTTCAAAGTCTCTAACACGTGAGCTTCCAGTGAGCAACATCCTTATTTTGAAGCCCGTATTAAAGACCTGATGCGGGCAATTAGTGGCAATTACCGCATATATCGGAGGAATGCGCCTTGATTCGGAATCGAGAAATTGGAGTTATACCACGTGCTAATTAGCGAGATAGTGCTACTATCAATCGATAATCAATAATCCAGATGAGGAGCAAACCTATTGCTTATCAGATGTCTGGACCTTAATAAGGTTCAAGTTTAGGTAAAGCTGATAAGGTGGACATTGCGATCGGAAATTAGTGCTGGACACTTGTTTGTTAATTGTGTCATTTTCTTCGGGACGTATTATTACTGAACAATAAGGTCTAGGGACATAGTTGTAATTTTTGTTTCACGGATCCCTTCCCGGAAAAAGGAAGGAGAATATGCCGCATGACATCCGCACGTGACAAGCGGTGGACATCAAGATTAAACAGGTAAGATGACAATGTTCAAGGTGAAACAAGATTCTATTTTTCATATCGAAGTAGATGATGTTGCCACATCGAATGATAATTTCAACACTGATTATTTTCAGCAATATAATTTTCATTTAAATGTCGATAGAGTTAGTGATTCTGTTGTTCATTCTTTTAGTAAACCTTATAATGTTGGTGCGAAAGCAGATGCTGCAACTAATGCCAAAGTTTATATGAATTATCGTTTTAAAAAATTTTGTTGAGAAACAATGTTCGCACTTGCTCGAACAAGTACCAGTTTTGCTCGGATGATAATACTGCAAAGTTTTATTATGATTTTCATGATAATAGTAAGAGTTATTCTATTTTAATGATGATCTTAAAATTTTTCTTGATGCTCTTGATAAGGCTGATTTTGATTCTAGTGATCAAGTTGATGTCAAAATAAAGTGCATATCAGGTGCTAGTCTCATAGGAAAATCAAATTTCAACATAGATATTGCTGCACATTAAGAGATTCTAATTTTTATGATAATAGTAGTCTTGATGATGATCAGTAAGCGTATGCTGATTTTCGTACAGGAACACGTGCTTATAATACTGGAAATATCAATATGGAAGATCTTATTCCACATGCGCATGATCCTAATCCTAATCCTAATGTTAATTTCAACCATGATTCACGTATCTGCTTCAGAATCTAATAAACACTAATAAGATTGATAAAATCGAGGATGAATTAGCACAGTTAATGATAGAATTTCCATCAAGATGACCAAGATCCTAATTTTAATCTTAATCTCAATCATGATGACAATCTTTACACAGCTCTCAAAATCACATTAGCTCATTTTCCTTCGCTGTGATCTCAAATGGAATTAGAACATGAGGTCCCACATCAAAACACCTAATTCTCGTATTTGCTTCAGAATCTAATAAACACTAACAAGTTTGATAACTCGGAGGATGACCTACCACAATTGATGATAGAATTTCCACCATGATGACAAAGATCCTAACCACAATCCTAATCTTAATCTCAATTATGATGATAATCTTTACACAGCTCTCAAAATCACCTTAGCTCATTTTCCTTCGCCTTGATCTTAAATGGAATTAGAAAATGAGGTCCCACATCAAAACACCTAATTCTCGTATTTGCTTCAGAATCTAATAAACACTAACAAGTTTGATAACTCGGAGGATGAATTAGCACAGTTAATGATGGAATTTCCGTCAAGATGGCGAAGACTAAGACGAAATGTTCTTCGTCTTGTATCCATAAGTTACGAATTCCCTACGTATATATCTGAAACTTGGAGAATGTGAGACAATCTCCAAAGTTGAAATAAACAGACCTTCGTGCGTGCTCGTTGTCACCTATACCATATTCCATATCCCATGTTTCCTCTCCACAAAACTAGAGTTACAAAATCTATACGTACAACCTGGATTTCCTTAGACTCGAAATACAAACAATGCAAGACAGTTCCACAAAGTTCTGTAGTAAATTTCTCTTAGATCAGAAGATGCATTTGTATACTGGGGTTAATTGAGGTAAGGAGAGTTTCAAGATCCCTCTTTCTTGGAGTCTTGAATTTTAAACAATTAAATAGTTTCCTCTGGGCTTCTACATTCTAGTGCCATTCCATCTGTAATTGTACGAATTAAGTTAGACAAAAGTATATCACTGATTTCCACTAATTTCATTGATTTCTAATTCAGAATCTAATAACCAATTTGGCTAGTCTTGGAGAGCTTTGGGCGAACAAATGGAAGAAATGCGATATTCGGATTTTATTTTGCAGTACCATTTCTTTCCTGTCGGCGTTAGTTTCCGCACAAATACACACGTGTGCTCGAGTATGAACACCGTTTGCGAAGAAACGGACTTATAGACGAGAGGCGGTAGCACATGGAATCCCGTGGGAAATGCAGGGGAAAACTACGAGAAGGAATTTCTTCGTTTACGAGTACCACGTACAAGGAATCGTTTGTGAGTGTGTGTTCTTAGGTGTTTGTATGGGGAGAGGTTCTTTGTTTGAAGACGTACGTAACTTCGCGACCTTTCCTCGTCATGACAGACCTCGGTTTATTACTTTCCACGGAAAACGCTCGGTCTCGTTATTATTGCGTTCTGGTTCTCGAAAAGCGAGCGTTCGAACATCGCATACAAAATAATGTACTCGACTCTTCTTTAAACGAGAATAAATGCCAGTGAGCAGATGGTTGATAATAGTGAAAGTTTTGATGAAATCTGAATACAACTTTTATAAAAGAATCTTTAAAAATGTCAACTAAACGAAGGCTAAATTGTGTAACAGATTTGCACAAAAGACCTCAAAAAGATGTATGTCTCTGAGAAAACAGTAAAATCCGTTCATTAGAGACAGTTATATAACAATGGAAAAAGAGGCAGAAAAAGGGAAAGAGATAACCAAACCAATCTCACTTTTTTTCTCGTCTATTTTATACTACTGGGAGCTAGCATGTTTCGAGTTCAATTTCAAACTCATCATCGGGGTATATAAATGGAAAACTACTAGTAGATATTTTTATCCTGTTCTCAATAATAATCGGAACTATAGATATGAAATTGAAATTAAGGATTAGGAATCTATTTACATTTTCTGGTATATGTGTTGATCTGTAATATTTTCAAAAAATATTATACATGCATTGATGTGTTTAAACAACAAGACCCAAAAATTTGTAGATAATACTTTCTTATTAAAATTCAATAAAACTACTACATACTTTATTTTGTTGTTATTGAAAGATCTCTCTTTGAATTGATTACATTATTTGTTTGTCTCTTCATGTACGGAATCTCCATGAATTACTTCTTTCTATGGTTTTTATCATAATATGAAACTTTCACATCATTCTAATCGCAGTCATGTCCATGTGTGATCTCATGTTTAGAAAGAATCTGTTTGCGGGTTTTTATACCAAGCAGTGATGGTTTTACCTTCAATTGTTTTAATGAATATTAATATAATGTGAGAAATTAGGTTTTTCATCTTTTACAATTTCTGAAGTTTTTTTTTGTTTGATATCAAAATTCCCTGACGAGAAATTAACCTTAAAACAGGTAGGTTTCCCGTTGGATGAAGAAGATGCAAAAAAAAATAGGAAAAAGAGAATAAGGTTGGTTTGGTTGTCTCTTTCGTTTTTCTTCCTCTTTTGTCAATTGTTATATCAGTGTTTCTAATTAGCCGATTACACTGTCTTTCAAAAACATACTTTTCTCATTTGAAGTCTTCTTGTGAAACTTGGTTACACAAGTTGACTTTTTTGGGTTATTTTATTTTATTTTTTTTTTTAAACACTGATTTTTGGAAACATCTACTTCTTATTGAGGATTTCTATGCAACTTTATTACATGATAAGACTTTCTTCTAGCTAAAGTTCTTGAAGATTCTTTTCCAAGGGGTTAATAAAAAATTTAAAAACATTAAAAGAATCGATCCATAAAATAAAGCAAGTACAAACAAATGATTAATTTATTTATTTAACTTAGATTTCCCTACATGTCAGGAGGTTGTAAGAGATTGCAAAGTATTTCAACCAATTTCGAGCGTCTTTTACGGATTTTAAGGTTTTTAAAAGGATTTTATGGAATTTCCAAATGTTTCCACTAACTTTAGAACTTTAGAACTTTTCAAAGATTTGCAGGAACTTAAACTATTTTTCAGAGAAATGTAATAAATAAGTTTAATTAAATTTGAATTCCGGCAAATTTCCATAAATTGTAAGAGATTCAATCAGATTTCATAAAAATTCAATGGAATTTCAAAGATTTTCAAACATTTCCGTGGTTTCAAGGAATTCCGAAGGATTTTAAGGGATTTCAAAAATGTCAAGGGATTTCAAAGAATTTTGTAGGATTTTCAAATATTTGAAGATATTTTTAGTGAAACTGAAAATACATTTCATGAAATTCAATTTAAAGGGTTTCTTAGCAATTTCAAAGATTTTAAGGGATTTTTAGGTATTTTAAGGAATTTCACGAAATTTGAAGATTTTATTGAATCTCAAAGGATTTCAGGGGGTTACAGAGATTTTTAAGTATTTCAACTATTTTTTAGATAACTTCAATTAATATGTTTGATTTGAATGATATCAAGGGCTATGAAATTCAGGAATATACCAAATTTCAAGGAACTTCAAAGAGTTTAGTAGGATTTCTAAAGATTGATTAGAATTTCTAGAGTATTTTGGAAAAATTAAATTAAATGTCAAGGTATTCTTAGCAATTCCACAATTTTCAAAGAATTTAAGGTATTTCAAGATATATCCGAAAATTTAAAGGAATTTCTATGATTTCAAGGATCTTGAATTTTCTTTTAGAGAACATCAGTCTAATAAGTTCAATTCAATTTACGTTTAAGGGCTCTTAAGTAACTCATACTCTAAGAAATAAATTAAATTATATTTCAAGGGATTCCTACGAATTTCAAGAATTTGAGAAAAGAAGATTAAGATTTATAAAATCTCAAATTATTCTCAAGATTTTAAGGTATTCCACAAATTTTAATGAATTACAACAGATTTGAACGAATTTCAAAAAATTTGATGTATTATAAAATATTTCTAAAGGTATCAAGGGATTTAAAGAGATTTCAAAAGGTGTTCTTTGATTTTAATTAAATATTAAGATATTTTGGAAATATCAAAGAAAGTTACAAATGTTCCTTCATAAGGTTTATTTGTGCAGCTTCACTGTTTTTGTGTACTTTTATATAGGATTATGAGTGGTCTTCTATAATTCTTCTCTGTATAATTAATTTTCTATGAGAAATTTTCTATAATCCATTTAATCTTTTGCAGTCTGATGCAATATTTTGCAATCTTTCACAATTCCCCCCAATTTTGTAATTTTGCAAGTTTGGTTCCTGGTCAACTCTATCGAATGCAACATTAGCTCGAGACATATAGTTAAAATTGACACTGAGAATTATAATTTATTAGCGAAATTCGTTTTTCTTAGGAAAAATATAATTTGCTGACATTTTTTGTGCTGGAATTTCTGCCAGGTGACGCTTCAAATGTTGCGAAATGTTAGGAGAGAAACTCGATATAGAAATTGCACTTCTGTGAACATTGATGAATAAATACGTTACATGACGAAATTACGTTTGCTCTGCAGGGAAAATAAATATTATTAGCACTGTCAATTCTTCCAATAATCAAAACAATACTATTAATTGAAAGTAAACAAAACCGTATTTCCTTGAGGGTATGTGGGTTAGCGTTCGCAGATGATGAGGTTTTTATGGCAATCGAAGACTTGCAACGAATGTGGAGCAAACTGAATAAAAGCATGAAGAACATGGGCTTTCGAATTAATGTAAATAAAACAAAAGTTATGGTGTTTAAAGGAAAGGGTGAGAAAATAATATGCAACATTGTCCTAAATGATAAGAGAATAGAAGAAGTTGATGAGTACGTATATCTGGGTAGCCTATTCACTAGCGACGAAAAGATAGATACCATTGACGTGAAGGAAACTAAAGAGGTATGCCGAAACAGAAAAGTATGGCGACAAATAGTTAATAAGAAATGCATAAGGATGAGTGCCAATGATGTGAATGACGCCTGAAACAAGAGAGCTACGATACTAATAGGCCCACGTGGGGAGCTTGAAATGCTGACTTTGTGAGGCTCTTCACTCAGAGTGATTGCTAGAGTGATTGATCAGCAACCTGGGTCGGAGCAGTGTTGCGGAACGAACGTGTTACCCCGGCTCAATGATCTAATAATAATAATAATAAAATACAAGTGTTGATCAAGTATTCAACAGCAGAAATATTCTGAATGGCTCGAAATGGACAGGTATTCAATGAAACCTGGATCCATTCATAAGTAGCAAACTTGTAGCCAAAAATTGATATAATTCATGAGAAGTTGAATATTTAAAAGAGGATGTGTAATAATATCTTTGCTCTATCGATTTGCAAATTGTCTGAAATTTAATTCACATTTAATTCAATCATCCATTAATGGATTTGAATACATTGACCCAGTTGTAGATAGAATAATAATTTCTATTTTTAATACTTGTCTCTAGCCTGAATCTTAATTCATACATCCATTCTTGTTCACCTTGCCTTATAATGCACCATATATCGATTTTTTTTAAACTACCACGTTGAATGCATCACTGCCTTTTTAAATACTGCTTTTTACGAAACAACTTTTACTAATAGTAGAAAAGAAAATCAAGGGAAATATTTTTGAAAATTTATGAAAATTGATATCTTAACTTCAGAATTAATACATCATCTTTGTTAAAAATATCAATTTCCGACAAAAAAAAACATAACCAAAATTGTTGTCCAAAATTTAAAGTTCAATTATTGAAGCAAATAATTTTTGTTAAAAGTAATTGATTTCCGGTGAAAAACGCTAACATATCCTATTATTGTTTAAATATTGTAAATATTTTTTGAAATATAGCGATTTCTTATCAAGAATAGCAATTTTCAATTATTTAAGATTAAGATGATTTCAGATTTCTGAAAATTATTTTTCAATCTCATAAATTCTCTACTTGGAGACCACATTATTTGCCAATGGCGATCCATCTTCGAAAAAATCGACTTTTAGAAAAATTTTTCTTAATGGATTGAACTATTTCTTCACTGAATATCCATGTACAATTATGTAAATATAACAGTTTAAATACTTCTTTTTATTGAAAAATTCGACTTTTTTCTCGAATTTTCAACAGTTCAAGATAGAATTTTTAATTTCCTTCAGTTTTCAACAGTTTAATTTCCTAATGTTAAATTTTAAACGGTTCAAAATTAAATTTCTAACAGTTCCATTTACAACCGTTAAAAATTCAATAAAATATTTTCTTCAATTTTCTTCAATTTTCAACAGCTGAATATTCAAGTTTTAGTTTTTCTCAATTTTTAATATTATTGAATTTTTAACGGCCGAAAATTCAGTTTTCTTTTCATGTTTTGAATCTTGTTCAAATTATAAAGATTTTTATTTAAAAATACAGAAAACTTTCCAGTCAAGAAAGAAGAAAAATGTAGGCAAATTATACTTTGAAGGAAAAGATTATTTTTATTACGAAATTAAAACTTCGAATAACTATTTACTTTTCTCGAGAAAATTGAAACAGATTTTTGGAAATTTGAGATATGTCGAAAGAGTAATTTTGAATATTTCTAAGATTTTTTTAATAAAATTTTACAAAATTGTAGGACAAATTTCAGTTATTTTAAAATATATTCAGCACATTTTGAAACCTGGCAAAAATTAGGGATATTTTTTAAATTTCCGCATTTTTTTAAATTTTAAAATATTTTTAATTCCCTTGAAACTTTTAAAGTTCCTAAAAATCATTCAGACTGTCTCCAATTGTTCCTCAAATTGCCTCAAAAATGTTTTTTTGTAATAATCAAATATCTATTGAATTATTCAAATTCTTCTGAAAATTTTGAAAAAATTGTGCAAATTCGAAAAAAATTGCCTAAATACTTTTAGAGAATTTTTGACAATTATGAAAATTTTGGAGATTTGGAATGTTTTAAAATATTCTCGTAGAATATATATTTCAAAAAAATAATCATTGAAAACATTTTCAGAAATTTCTGGAAGCTTCCATTATAACATTCAAGCCTTTAAAAATTCTTAAGAAGCTTCGAAATTTTTTTTCAAAATCTTCATTGATAATCACTTATAATCATTGAAATCAATTAATTAAATGAAATCAAAAACAAATTTCTTGGAATCTTTTAAAATTCTCTAAAATATTTTGAATTCTTTGAAATCCCTTTAAACTACTGAAATCAATTAAAAATTCCTTAAAATCTTTTTAAATCCTCTGAAGTATTATAAATCCTTTCCAATCCCTTGAAACATTCTTAAGCTCTTAAAAATCTCAAAAATCCCTCAAGATTTTTCAAAACTCTTTTAAATTCTTGGGAGTTCATCAAAATATCCTAAAGTCAGTAAAATTCTTCAAAATACCTTAAATTACTTAAATAAATTGGAAATTCCTTAGAATCTTCTCAAATATTCTGAGTTTATTGAAATTCTTTAAAATCTTTGAAAATACTCTAAAATGTTTGAAAATCCTTCAAATCCTACGAAATCCCTCAATCATTCTGAACAAATTTTATGAAATCCATTCAAATATTATGAAATTGGGTGAAAATAAATTAAATCTAATGATACTTCCTAAAATCTTGGGAAATTTATATAATATCCTAAGAGTTTCTCAAGTCCTTTGAAATTATTGAGATCCTCGGAAATCTGATAAAATCCTATTATTATTATTATTATACCATTAAGCCTTTTCCCTTCCGGGGTAGGCGTGACTTGTTCGGTTGGAGGGTAGTGAAATAGGTATATAGGTATGAGGTTGATCGGTATATGGGTATAGGGTGGATGGGTATGTAGGTGTTATGTATAGATGTTTTAGATTGATCTGGAGTTCTCGTGTTATTTACATAAATGACACGTTCACTCCACAACACTGCTCCGACCCAGGTTGCTGATCAATCTCTCTAGTGATCACCCCAAATGAGGAGCCTCACAAAATTATTATGTATGGTTCCCCACTTGGGCCCATTAGTATCCAAGGTCTTTGTTTCAGGCATCATTCACTCTATTGTCACTCTGTTTATAAACTATTTGTCGCCACATATTTCTGTCCTGGCATACTACTCTAGCTTCATTCACGTCCATGCATTTTTTCATGCAGGCTCTTGTATTTCTATGGCTTCTTATGTCTCTTCGTATTAGTGTCTCATTCACAGATTCTAACCATTCTTTCGGCGGTCTACCTCTGGGCATTCTGCAATTTACTTTACCTTTATACACTTGCTTGGTCAGTCGTTCATCTTTCA
>CAKNXH010000107.1:96141-113676 GCA_932178445.1 Andricus quercusramuli
CTTACGGTACTTAGTAGGCTGATACCTCTGTAATTACTGCAGTTGCTTTTGTCTCCTTTTCTTTTGTATATTGGTACGATAATCGCTTTTCTCCAATCGTCTGGGACTTCTCCCGTTTCGATACATAAATTTATTAATTCGCACAACCTGTTAGGTATGTACTCGCCACCGTATTTAAGCATTTCAGCGCTAATATTGTCTATACCCGCAGCCTTACCGTTTTTCAAGTTCTTAATTATATCTCTGACCTCAGTGTAAGAAACGTTAAATTCTTAAAAATCATTCAAATTCTTGAAAATTTCTTCAACATTTTTGAATCTTTCGAAAATTTCTTGAAATCTTCAAAAATGCCCTAAAATGTTCAAATCCTTTGCAATCTCTTGTAATCCCCTGAAATCTTTCGGAATCCTTTCAAACTTTTTAGAACTTGAGAAAAGTTTCTTAAATGTTTTGAAAATACCCTCAAATCTTTTAAATCTTTTGAAATCCCTTCAAATTCTTAAAATCTATCCAAAATTACTTCGAATATTTTAGGGTACCGTACAACATTTCAAATCGCTCAAAATCTTTTGAATTCCATTGAAAATTTTCAAGTTTTTCGCGAATTCTTCGGAATATTCAAAAATACTATAAAGTCTTCAGAATATCCAAAAATCTTTAAAATATTTTGAAATCTCTTCAAACGATTGAAATCCGTTAAAAGTTTATTGGGATCTACTAGAATATCCTAGAATATTTCAATATAATTCAGGAAAATTTAGAAATCATCAGAAATTCATCAGAAACGCCCTGATTTTGGCACTTTTTTTCCAAATCTCTATATTTTCCAACTTTCTGAGACCCAAGAAATTTCCTAAATTTTCCCTGATTTCCAGGTTTTCCCTGACCAGCGACTACCCTATGAATTATAAGAATGAATGAATTATAAGAATGGAACTCTTATCAAATTTTTGTTAACAATTTTCATAAAAAATTTAATGCAGGCCTCAAATCATGTGCAGATATTTTTGAGATGAACAATTTTGCATCCTAACATGTTTTCTTATTTTGCTTAGTTTGAGCAGAAAATGGAATTTTTTATTTTCAGTAATATGCAGAACTTCCCATGCTTGAAACATTTTCCGAGGGTTGATTTACCTGGAAAAAAATTTAATTGCTTATGACACGATATGCATAATTCACTTGAAAAATTATCCCTATCCGCCGTATTATAGAGAAGAGTGAGTCACTAAAAATTAGTAAAAAATTACTAATTTGACTAGACGAACTACATATTATTTCAAAAGCGAAAAACTACTAATTCCTTAGTAAGATTATGTGAATTTATTTGGGATTGTACGCAATTATCAAAATAAGGTAATGGAAATGGGATGTGTGATAAGAAGGAAAGTTCAATAAAACAACACGATTGTATAACATTTTTAGTTTTATTCACAAAATGTAAAGGGAAAAAGTTTGTATTTTCGGTATATGAGATAATAAGATTTGATATAATGTTTTTCAATTTTTACTGGTAAATGTCTTAAGAAAAATTATATTGAGAAGACAATATTTAAAAACTTGCAAATAGGCTACGTCACCTCTACAATCATCAAATGTTGCCTACTAAAACAAAATGAATAATTTCATTGTTCTTGATAACTTAATATTGCTCAATTTGTTTTCTTCAAAAAAATCCAAAGTTTAATGTTGGAAAAATATTTTATTCCTGATGAATTATTCATTATATACTATCAAAAAAGTATTTTGCAATTTTTATTAAATTGAAAGATTAATGAAACTCCACTAATTCAACTTAAAAAAAGTGAGTCACTGAAGATTAGTGAAAAATTACTAATTCGACTTGTTCGTATGAATTTATCTAGAACCGCATGAAATAATTGAAAGTTATGGCTTCATAAAGATAAAATTAGAATCATTTACACGTTTCATCTATTTTACCTTATGTTTGAAAAAATGGGTTTCACTTATTAATTGGAATATTTTCTGAAAAAGTAATTTTTGGTATCTCAAACAAGCACTCTAGGATTAATAAATTTAAATTTCAAAAGTTGCTAAGTCTGCAGATCACCTGATCCAATCCTGAAATTTGACTTCATTAACACTTGTCAAAGATCGAATTTGAGTGAGACATCATATAATCGTATTGGTCGAGTCTGATATTTATTTACAATACATTCATTAATAATTCACCAAAAATGTTTAAAAAATGGAAGAAATGTTGAGGTGGCGAAAAAATGTAGAAATATTATATGTAGTGGAACAAAAAATTTCAAAAATATGGATGCTTCAGTTCTCCGCTACACTGAGAAACTTTAGGTTAGAAAAATTACTAAAACGGATAGCAAATGGGGACAAAATGCTTAAATTTCGACATTTCAATACATAAATAATAAGTTATACTATTTTTATAAGAAGAATTCCTGCGTTGAAGTGTTATGTCTCATCAAAAGATACTTTTTTGTATTTCGTTTTGGATTGAATCAGAGATTTCGCAAATTTGAGAATTTTCCACTTTCTGAAAGAGCGAAGAAGTTGCATGAATTGAAATTTTGTTGAGATTTTGCATTCAGTCATACAAAGTACTTATTATTTTATTATTCAAATCAGTAAATTTTTGATAGCTTGTTTGACAAAAGTCAAGTAGTAGACAACAATTTAAGACTTTAGTGAAAATTTACATTCGCTGTTAGACAAATTGAAAATTATACTATGAGTAAAAAAGTGTAATGTTTGGGTTGTTGAGATTTTATTTGGAAACTCACAACTGATATTAATATTACATAATTTACGTATTCTTACATTCTTTACTTCACTCGCTACTGCACAGGTGGAGTCAGATGAGCTCCCATAAATATGCCTCTTATTTTTCTGTATAACCAAAAGGTTATTCCACAACATACTTTTTTTTTGGGTTTAGGTCTATAATTTTTTTGATCTTTTTCAGCTGGGACGAAATTATTAGGATAAAGTTCTACTGCTTCCACTTCCTTCGTAGTAGGGTTTATCTTCACCTTAAAGTCGTGGTTCATACAAGTTACAAAAAAAGTTGACGCGTTAGGATTTAGAGCGGCTGGTTCACCTTGAAAATAACAGAAAGGTTTTGCGTTTTTAAAAATATTAAAAATAAATATTTGCAAGTTTCTAAAGGTTTCAAATACAAATTACTTAAGTTTTAAACATATGGAATGTTACAACTTTGAATTGTACCTTTGTATCCTCTAAGTATTAACCCCCCCCCCCCCCCCCCACCTCTGCCACTGTCAACTAACCTCTTTGATAACCCCTAAATAAATTCACGAAAGTAAAGAAATAGTTGCATTAACGCAAAATTGTGAGAAATTACTGTTTTCATTGTCATGTTTTTCGGAAAACTATCAAAATAGTGTCATCACTCAAATGACATGCGAAATAGTGTCAATTATAGTGTGGTGACTCTGAAGCTATCCCAGGTACAAACTCAGCTCCCAAAGTTCATTCATTAGGCTTAAGGTACACCAAAGATCTCATTATTTACTATTATTTATCATATTATATTTATATACCTGCTCGATAACGGTCGAAAGGGCCTGGTGGAAGCTTTGCTGCGAAAGCTTTCCCAAGTTTATCTACAAAGACGACACATTTTATGTTGCCTTGCTCAACTGCAAAAGTAGAATATTCATTCGTTTCCCGATATTTATGATTTGGAAACACATTACGTTCACCTACGACTTCACAATCCTTTGGTGTAATTTTATTGTCAATTATTTTTAGAGGAACCATGATACGCTGGGAATTAAATTCGAGAAATACTGGCTGAGGGATATTTTGAATTGGGGTAGGTTCTTGTATACGTTGTCGTTTTTGTGGAGGTTCTGTTGTTGGTCGAAGTAGTTGTTGAAGTTGTGATTGAAGTTGTGGTGGTGGTTGTGGTGGATTTGGTACTATTGCTTGTAGTTCTGCTTCTATTTGAGCTAGACGTCGTTTAGAGCCAATCATATCATTATACCAATGTGGCCGGGACGTAACTTCTCCGTAGATTCCTCCAGTAGAATTTAATTCTGAAAAATAAAGATTATTGTGATTTTAAAAAGATTGAATATCAATCTCATAATTCAGCAATGAAAAATTTAAGTTGAAGCACTGACAATAAAATCATTGTTAATTGGATTTCTTTGAACCAATTTCCTGTTCGACGTATTCAACTTTTTCTTGAATTTATACATGTAACTCATTCCGAACAAATATAAACTTTGCAAATTTTCGAAAAATTTTGCATTTGGCAAAACACTTTTATTTTCTCTAATTTTTTATTACTTTTCATAAAAAAACTATACATTATGTAGGTTCAAATTTATAACTGTAGGCCAGCAATCGGCAGATGAGAACATATTAACTCCTATCTAAGACAACGCTGCTGAAGGCTGGCGATCTTCTCAGCATAAATCACCAGCCTATTAAGACTCTCGGTGTCCTTTCTCATGTCCTTACCCCACCCCCTCCCCAGTATCAGAAGGTTTGGTGGGACTGACGTTGCAACTTGACTTTCCACCATACGACAAATCACTGCTTAATTCGGACATGATTTCGACTCGCAAAACAAATCTCTCCCATACAGGTGATAGTTGGGAGTACAATATAAACATGAATAATACAAACAATAAAGTAGCCTCGGAATGGACTGAAACTTGGATTGACGACAAGCATGCACACAGTAAACGTGAAGGTCGAGTTTCGGGCGTTGAATGGACACTGGGTGTTTGGAATGCTAGAGGAGTGAGTGATCTTAAGATAAGAGATCTACGAGAAAGTAGATAGCGAATCGCATGGTAGTCAAGGGGTCGGTTTGATTATGAATGAAAAAGAAAGACAACATCTCAAAGATCATGATTTTGTGTCACCCAGATTGCTATGGGTATTTGCGATCAATAGTGAAAGAATAATTCTGCTAGGAGATATGAACCGATGGGTCGGTGTCCAACGTCAGGATTCAGATACAGAAAGGATACTAGGTAATTTTAGAGATCCAACAAGAAAAAATTATAAAGGGGAAAAATTAGTTAGCTTATGCTTAGAAAAGGGCCTATTTAATACAAATACTTGGTTTAGACAGAAAATGATCTACATGTACACCTCGCGTAAAGGAAATAGCCACAGTATAATTGTCTTTGTTATTGCGGATGAAAAACTAAGAGAACTAGTTAAAGATACAAGTCATGAGGGGTACCCAATGCAATACTGATCATTAACTCTTAGTCTCCAAAATAAACTTAGGGCGGAGATGAAGAACAAAGGGAACAAAAAAAACCGAAACAAACGCGAATGAAAATTGAAAATTTACAGAAACCGGAAGTGCGAATAGAGTTTCAAAAAAAGGTTAACTGAAAGCATAGATAGTTTCATTATGCTAATGAAAAAAGTTTTACTATATAATAATAATAAATATTTATTTCAATAATATTTCAATATATATTTCCAGGAATTTTTTGATCAGTTTGAAGATATTATTGAGAAAAATAAGCCCTCCAAATTTCATCAATTTATCTGCAACCGTTTTTTAGTTGTCGTATTCACAAGAAAGTGTGACATCCTCACATCAACAAAAAAACACACACACACACATCCGTACAATTGCTTTGCATTGGAGATTTCAAAATTGAGGAAGGTTTAATTAAATGAATTTAAAAATTTTAGAGAATTTTATGAAAACAAGGCTTCCTCTATAAGGAGGAAAAAAATTGTTTAAACAAATTGAAATTGTTTGAATAACTATCAAATATCCTTCAACAATATACTACTCTCAAAACTCGTCAATAGTAACATAAATTTCAGAATATGATAACTTTCTGCATATATGTATATAATAATCTAGCTCGGACCGAACTATTTTCAAATTTCGTGCCCTAATTTTCAAATGATCCTACAGTTTCTCAACAGGCTGATTCTGAATAAAACATCGTACATCACTTGTAAAGTTAGACGCGTTCTCACGTGGAGCTCAATTTTCGCAAAGACGACTTGAAAAAACCACGGCCTTCAACCATGGTTTTACAGCTCGTCCTGCAAACATTAATCTCCTTGCACAGACCTGTCTAACCCTACTTGTGATGAAATATCCTATAATTTAAGAAATTTGGTAAACTTACCACGAAAATGAATTAAAAACACGATCGTAGGAAGTAGTGACCTGATGAAAATCTTCATCTTTGTAGAATGATTCTATAAACGGAGACTCATGTGAGGAAGTTGGAACATATATTTAATACCGCAGTCAGATGGGTGATTAACAGGGTTTGATTCTCTCATCCCGGAAGTTTTGGAAACGCGTAAATGATATGCACATCATTTTCTATGTGTGCGCGCGTATGCCACATGAAAACCATGCCGGAAACTTTTTCTGGCTGCACCTTGAACATAGTTACTGTTGCCGAGAAAACCTTGAGACTCAATCAAATTTTTAATGTTTGTAGACTACATAGCAGGGGCAATGAAATATTTTGAAATTCTTCACAGCCGGAAAAAAACACTAAAAATTAAATATCCGTGAAAAATAATTTTCAAATTTTTTTGTTTGTAGACTAGGTAGCAGAGGCTATGAAATATCTTGACATTCTTCACAGCCAGAAAAAACACCAAAAATTAAATATGCTTGAAAAATCATTTTCAAATACTTGAAAATGTTATTTGCAAAGAAAAAAGTAGGTAACCATTAATATTTGAAATAAATCATATGAAAAACTGTGTTATATTTCTATTTTAATGCATAAAATATTCTTTTTTCACTAAAACCTGCTGAGAATAACCTTATGATGATATATATATATATATATATATATATATAATTTAAAAAAAAGAGTTAACCAGCCACCGCAGGGTACTACTAAGAGCAACCGCCATCTAAAAAATGTCAATAGCCCCCAGTAGAACCGCGTTAAATCACACCTATGGCCACGTCGTACAACCGTCAGATGAGTGGTCACAGGGCACGACGAAATCAGAACGACAAGCCGGTGAAACTCTCGTGTGTCTGGAGGACTTCAAGGTTTCGCACCTCCAAGAGCAACAATCACAAGGACAATTACTCGCACCGAATACTTTGAGTACAGTCCTTGCAGCTCTCTCTTAAGGTCTTGATACCTCTCCTCCTTTTCTTTCTCCGTTGCAGTGATGTTGTATTCGGACGGAGCCGAGAATTCGATCACGAATATAGTTCGTTTCTCGAAGTCTTGGAGAACAATTTAAGATCTCGAGTGAGCAACGGAGACTGCTGCCCAAAAATCGTAGTTCCAGAAAATTTGGCACTTCTCATTCCGGACAATTGACTCTATATCCCTTAGAACGTTCGGCAGGGCAGGGTCGCGACCAACATCGTAACAGCGACAAAGATGGTGATAAAGTACTCTTAGGGCCGCATTATGTCTATAGATGTACGTCGTTCCTGCGTGGGGCGGACACGCAGATAGTATGTGTTATAGGTACTCAGCGTGTGCATGACACGCTCTGCACCTATCACTGGGAACTTCTTGACATAAAATGCGGCACGGTATGCTAAGGTGGAAATGACTCCGTCCTGACATGCAAAAATAAAACCCTCTGTACTTCAACTGAGCCCTGAATTGAGGTCGGTGTCCAACGTCAGGATACAGATACAGAAGGGGAGCTAGGTAATTTTGGGGACCCAATAAGAAAAAATTATAACGGGGAAAAATTAGTTAGCTTATGCTTAGAGGAGGGCCTATTTATTACGAATACCTGGTTTCGACATAAAATGATCCACACTTACCCCTGGTGTAAAGGAAATAACGGCAGTATAATTGACTTCGCTTTTGCAGAAGAAAGACTAAGAGAACTAGTTAAAGATACAAGAGTCCTGAGGGGGGCCGAATGCAATACTGATCATTACCTGTTAGTCTCCAAAATGAACTTAGGGCGTGGATGGAGAAGAAAGAGAACCAAATGAACGAAACAAACGCGAATCAAGGTCGAAAATTTACAGAAACCGGAAGTGCTAATAGATATTCAGAATAAGATAGAAGAATGCATAGATAAGGCAATTTGGGAGTCGCTTGAAAGCAAGGAAGATATAGAGGGCGCATGGGCTTTATTAGTCCAAAATGGATTTATACCAGGAAGGTCATGTACAGATCAGATATTTAGCCTAAGACACATCACAGCAAAAAGCGTGAGAGTAGGAAAGAAAGCTTTCTGTGCATTTATTGACCTAGAAAAAGCATTTGACAAGGTAAATAGAAGTAAACTTTGGGAAGTCCTTAAAGAGTATGGAGTAAATGGAGGGCTCCTACAAGCAATAAAAACAATATATACAGGTAGTAAAGCGAGTGTAAGGGTAAATGGGAAACTGAGTGACTGGTTCGATATTATGCAAGGCGTGAAACAAGGATGCGTTATGTCCTCGTGGCTATTTATCATATTCATGGATAAGTGTCCAAGAACTGCCCTCTTCGACGAAGAAGGTGTTGATCTCGAAACCGTCAAGGTACGTGGGTTAGCTTTCGCAGATGACAAGATTGTTATGGCAGAATCAATCGAGGACTTGCAAAGAATGTTGAATAAACTTAGTACAAGCATGAAGAACATGGGCCTCAAAGTTAATGTTAATAAAACGAAAATCATGGTGTTTGAGGAAAAAAGTGAGAAAACAAGACGCAACATTGTCCTAAATGATGAGAGTTTAGAACAAGTTGACAAGTACGTATATCTGGGTAAGATATTCACTATTAGGGTGTCTAGCGGACCGGGAAACCGGGAGAAACCGGGAAAACCCCAGGAATTTTTTTGGACCGTGAAAAAACCGGGAATTTTGTTTAGGACCGGGAATTTTTTGTATTTGATCGAAAAATCGACTTTTTTCTACTTTATTTTCTTCTTATTCCATTTCCACTTTATCTACAGTCGCAAGGTTCCTTCTCATGCTTATCCTAAGTAGCGATTTATGTAATTTTTGACATTCTCATCCTAACGAGAAGGTATTAGTTTTATGTTAAATTTGCCTGAGTCGGTTTTCATCAAATCTCCACGTTTTGAGACCCACTAAGTCAGTAAAAACCGATTTTTACGAAGGTGAAATCTGTCTGTGAATCTGTCTGTAGTCTGTCTGTATTCTGTAGTCTGTCTGCAGTCTGTACACACTTTTTTAAGACCTAAAAGAAAAAGACAAGTTTGTCAGCCAGCTATTTTGGATCAAAATTCAAAAAGTAAGAGCATTTTCAAACTTTTTGAGACCATTTTTTAAGAGTTGAAAATTCTATGTACCTACAGGATTATCATAACAACTTTTTGAGTTTTCTTCAAAAAATCGAACATTCAAATTTTGACCCAACAAAAATATTATGAATAATGAACAGTAATCATTTTTTTATAGGACGCATAGTTTTGGTTAAAATCGTGAAAAAACACATTACCACATAAAAAAAATCAAATTTTTTACATTCTCATTCTTATGAGAAGGTATTGGTTTTATGTCAAATTTAAATTAGCCGTTTTTCATTAAATCTCCACGCTTTGAGACAAAGAAACTTCCGACTGAGGGTCAGGGAATATTTTCTGTGAATCAAAGAATTTTTTTCTATATTCCATTTACGAAAGTCAATCTGTGAAAATATATTTTCTTATTCTTTTCATCTAAAATAAAGATAAATTTTATAGCAATTAGCTTCAACTTTTTTTTTTAGCGAAAGTAAAGTAAGTGTGTAATTTAAGTTCTTCGATTTTGCTTTATTTGATAAATTCCGCTTTGAAAAAATTAGATGTTTTCACTCATTTTGAATAATTTCGAGTCCTCCACCAGCAAATTAGTGAATATTTCTGCTATTTGAATGAGTGAGTTTTACTAATCTTCAGTGATTTACGTTTGCTCAAATTAAATTAGTAAGTTTGTTTTAATTTTTTCAGAAATTGCAAATGAAGTACAAATTTTATTTATCATGATAACTTCAATATTCGTTTCTGATTTTGCATTAAATTTTATTCTCAGCTTCCCTGAAAATTTGTATCATTTCAGTAAATTTATATTATTAAAATTCATTATATGCATTGTATTGAAACATACGTATTCTTATTGTTTTGTTTCTATAATTTGAAAATAGTGCGCATTCTATGAACAAACAAAATCTTATTATTGAACATTTAATTGCAACTTGTCTCGTTATTCCATAAATTTGATCTTTTCATTTTTAATGTTATTTTTACAATTTAACCCAAAAATAAGCATCCCAGCGTAAAGTGATTCCATCAAGTTATGATCTTCTTTTGTTGGAAAATGGTTCTTTTGAAAAATTTTGAAAAATATTGATCTGACAATAAGTAGAAAATTTTCTGCGATGAAGTTTTATATCCCATCAAAAGATATTTTGTTGTATTTTGTTTTGGATTGAATCAGATAGAGATTTCGGGAATTTAAGAATTTTCCACTTTCTGACAAAGCGGGGTAGTTGCATGAATTGAATTTTGTTGACGTTTTACATTCAGTCACACGCAGTACTTTTTATTTTATTATTTGAATCAGTACATTTTTGATAGCTTGTTTGAAAAAAAAGTCAAGTAGTAGATCAAAATTCGAGACTTTGGTGACAATTGATATTCGCTGTTAGAAAAATTAAAAATTATACTATGAGTAAATAAGAGTAATTGTTGGGTTATTGAGATTCTATTTGCAAGCTCGCATTTGAAAAATAATAAATAATTTACATATGCTTGTATTGTTTACTTCAGTCGCTACCATGGAGGTGGAGTCAGATGAGCTCCTACAATTAGGCCATTTCTTTTTCTGTATAACCATAGCCGTATTCCACAACATACAATACTCTTGGGTTTAGGTCTATAATTTTTTTGATCTTTTTCAGCTGGGACTGAATTATTAGGAAAAAGTGCTACTGCTTCCACGTCCTTTGTAGTAGGGTTTAGCTTCACCTTAAAATCGTGGTTCATACAAGTTACAAAAAACGTTGATGCGTTAGGATTTAGAGCGGCTGGTTCACCTTGAAAATAAAAGAAAGGTTTTGCGATTTTAAAAATATTAGAAATAAATATTTGCAAGTTTCTAAAGGTTTTAAATACAATTATTATTTGAAATTCTTACTACCTGTGACGAAAACTGCTAATTTTGGAAGATTTATTCGGAAATAAAATACTTTTAAAATTCAAAATCACTCCAGAGATAAAATATACTATGAACATTGTCACAAATTTAAAGAAAGTATCAAAATAGTATCTTTAAAATCTGTCAATTAATAAAATTATATGTAATCCGACTTTAAAATTTGTAGTTTTCTAACTCCGCAGCTCAGTTGGTAAGAATAGAGAGAGTTTTTTCATGGCATAAAAAATATATATATACACTTTAATAGTATTAATACATGCCAGTGGACCAAGAAAAAATGTTCGAGTTCAATTATATCAATCAGTGGCAAAGAAACTACAACATCGGAATTGAAATCAAGAAGATAAATCTTCCACAAAACAGTTGAATTTTCAACCAAAAAAAAATTTATTATGCAAGAAAAAAAATTATCCATCAAATTGTTTGAGTTTCAAGCCAAAAAGACGAATTTTCAACAAAAAAGTTGAATCTATAACCAAAAAGTACAACTTTTCAACAAAATAATCGAATTTTCAACAGAATAATTTGATTTATAACCAAATATTCAAATTTTTTACCAAAAATGATGAATTTTCAACCAAAAATTGATCATGAAATTCAAACCTAAATAATTTTTATTTAGCAAATTTAACAATTTCAAACATTCTGGTAGAAAAATTCTGTATTTTGCTGAAAATTTGGCGTTTTGAATAGAATATCAATTTTTCACTTGAAAATGGTACTGTTTAATTGAAAATTAATTTATTTAATCGATGATTAAAGCATTTTGTTGAAAATTCGTTTTTGTTTATGAGCTCGTTCAAGTCATTTTCTATTGCGATTTCAAATATTACATATTTTCAATTAATTGTTTTAGGCAACAAATTCAACTTCTTGGTGAAAATTTGAAGTACTTTATTTAAAGTACGTTGTTTTGGATGAAGATTTACAATTTTAGTTGAAATTTCTTTTTTCTTGTTTGTTAAAAATTAATTTCTTGGAATGAAATTTAACTATTTTGTTTAAAATAAAACTGTTAAAAATTCATTCTGCTAAGTGAAACTTGAAGTGCTTCTTCTTTATTTAGAGCTGATCTTTTTCAGTTGAAAATTTCTGAAAACAAAAAATAATGGAAAATAGAAATAATTGGAACAAAATTCGGATTAACATCGCATCTACTTTCCAAACTATTTATTTAAAAGAATTTTATATATTTTTTTCAAATTCATCTTAAATGGTAAAAAATTCTTCTTCTTGGTTAATAATATAACTATTTAGTTGAAAATCTATGTTTTTTTCTGGAGAGTTCGTCTTTTCTTGTAGTAATTTAATCTTTTTCTATAACATTCAATTAGCTGATTTAAGATTGATCCATTCTTTCGAAAATCTTTTTTCGTAGAAAATAATTCTGCTGTATCTGATATACGCCTATTTGGTTCAAAAATATATAAATTCACGAAAGTTAAGAAATAGTTGTATTAAGGGAAAATTGGAAGAAATTACTGTGTTATTTTTGTCATGTTTTTCGAAGAACTATCCAAATAGTGTCATCGCCAAAGATCTCATTATTCACTATTATTTATTATATTATATTTATATACCTGCTCGATAGCGGTCGGTAGGGTCTGGTGGAAGCTTTGCTGCAAAAACTTTTCCAAGTTTATCTACATAGACGACACATTTTATGTTGCCTTGCTCAACAGCAAAAGTAGAATAGTCATTCCCTTTCCGATATTTATGATTTGGAAACACATTACGTTCACCTACAAGTTCACAAGCCTTTGGTGTAATTTTATTGTCAATTATTTTTAGAGGAACCATGATACGCTGGGAATTAAATTCGAGAAATACTGGCTCAGGGATATTTTGAATTGGGGTAGTTTCTTGTAGACGTTGTCGTTTTTGTGGACGTTCTGTTGTTGTTCGAACTTGTGGTAGTCGTTGTGGTGGATTTGGTACCATTACATGTAATTCTCCTTCTGTTTGAGCTAGACGTCGTTTAGAGCCAATCAAATCGTTATACCAGTTTGGCCGGGACGTACCTTCTCCGTAAATTCCTCCAGTAGAATCGAGAGTAGAAGTTAATTCTGAAAAATAAAAATTATTCTGATTTTGAAAAGATTGAATGTCAATCTTAAAATTCAGCAATGAAAAATTCTAAGTCGAAGCACTGACAATAAAATCATGTTAAATTGGATTTCTTTGAAAGTCGAAAATTTTGAAAGTGGCTTTTCAGAATCACTGAAATAAAAGCTTTTTAAGGCATCAATAATCTACAAACATAACTTGTAAAATTAAAGGCGTTTCAAGAAAAAGTACGTAAGATTGAAACTATTAAAATTGTACGATACCAAAGAAGCAATTTCATGTTCGACGTATTCAACTTTTTCCAAAATGTATACATTTAACTCAATCCGAACAAATATAACCTTTGTACATTTTCCTTTGTAATTCATTTAGTGATATCAGTGTTAGCTTATCCACTAGAAGTGGTAATGAGAGGGTTGATTATGTTTTTTTGTTAATTTTTGAAATGACTCATATGAGCGCATTTATAGTCCTATCCGAGAAGCCTTTCATCAACTTTGATATTGCAAATATAGTTACTTGGTGATATCAACATGGGGTAGTTCGATGACAAGTGGTAATGAGAGGGTTGAACAAGGTTTTTTCTTAATTTTGAAAGTGGCGCCTATGAGCGCATTTGAAATTTTTCTGAAAAAGCCTGCCTTCACCTTCGACTACAATTTTTTTTGTTGGTCATCACTTTGCGAAATATTATGACCTCCATATCTGGGGCAATGTTCAAGATATTCAGAAAATTTTTATGGTGCATATGAGTATCAATATTATAGGTCAATCGATTCGACCCGAATCAACACATATTTTATGTTCTTGCATCATTTTTGAATTATGTTAATGAAAAAAGTTTTACTATGAAAAACCGATTTCAAAATATATAACATACCATAACTTCCCTACTCATTGATAAAATGTATTGACATTATACGTCAATCGATTCGTTTCGAACCAAGGAATCTTTTATATTTTTGCATCAACTTTGAGTTACGTTGAAGAAAAAAGTTTTACTATAAAAAGCCGTATTTTCAAATATTATGCATTACCATAGCTTCCTTACTCTTCAAAAAAATGTGTTAATATTATTGGTCAATTGATTCGAATCAAATCAACACATCCTTTCTGTTCTAGCATCAACTTTGAATTATGTAAATGAAAAAAGTTTTACTATAAAAAACGGACTTTCAAAATATATATTATAAATTACCATAACTTTCATCAATCGATTTGTTTCAAACCAAAGAATCTCCTTTAACGTTGCATCAACCTTAACTGTAAAAACTAGGATTCGATTTATAACTTAATTCGGTATTAAAACAGTTCACGCAACAAAACAATCAAAACAAAAAAAAACTAATTTTTGGATTCATAATGTTTCTGAGCCTTTTAGTTCAAAAATAGAATTGCTACACAGATTGACTTGATAATATTGTGTTTCTAAAAATTTTCCTTAAAAAATCTATTTTTTGTTCTTTGTAATAGTGAAGTTTGGAACAATTGAAACAATGCACCCTCTGAATCAATTTAGTTCGCTATCTCGGATCATTTATTAATCTGAAGTTAGCAAACTAAACAAGACAGAAACTGGTACTAAAATAAGACTATTCGTGAGATCATATTAGAACGCCCAAAAAAGGATCCCAGATAAAAATGAATGCCTAGTTTTCACTGTGTTGAATTATGCTAATGAAAAAAGTTTTTCTATAAAAAACCGATTTTTAAAATATTATTAAGTGCTAAAACAAATGCAATGAATATTTTCAGAAATCCTTTGGACAGTTTCAAGATATTAGTGAGGAAAAAAGCCCTCCGAATTTCATCGATTTAACTGCAACCTGTTTTCTAGTTATCGTGTTCACAAAAAGTGAGACATCAACACATCCACACATACACACGCACATCCGGACAATTGCTTTGTACTAAACATTCCAAAACTGAGGAAGGTTTAATTAAATGAATTTTAAAATTGTGGAAAATGTTATCATCACAAGGCTTCCTTTACGAGGAAGCAAAAAAATGTTTAACTACTAAATATCCTTGGGCAATATATTATACTCAAAATTCAACCATGGTTTTACAGCTCGTCCTGCAAACATTGATCCCCCCCCCCCCCCACAAAAAATACCAGTCTAACCCTACTTATTGTGATGAAATATCCATTAATGTAGAAAATTAGGTATACTTACCACGAAAATTAATTAAAAACACGATCGTAGGAAGTAGTGTCCTGATGAAGATTTTCATCTTTCTACAATGATTCCATAAATGGAGACTTATGTGATGAAGTTGGAACATATATTTAATGCCGCAGTCAGATGGGGGATTAACAGGGTTTAATTCTCCCACCCCGGAAATTTTGAAAACATATAAATAATATGCACATCATTTTCTATGTGCACGCGAGTGTCTCACATGAAAACCATCCCGGAAACTTTTTCTGGCTACACCTTGAACATACTTACTGTTGCCGAGAAAACCTTGAGACTTAATCAAATTTTTAATGTTTGTAGACTACATAGCAGTGGCAATGAAATATTTTAAAATTTTTTATAGCCGAAAAAAGCACTAAAAATTAAATATGTGAGAAAAATAATTTTCAAAATACTTCAAAATGGTATTTCGAACGAAAATGATGTAGATAAATATAAATAGTTGTAACAAATTCTATGAAAAATTGTGTTATATATTCATATGTTAATACATACACTCTCGAATGATTCCGTAAACGTAGACTGATCAAAAGGGTTTGATTCATCCACCCCGAAATTTCTGGAAACATTTACATGATAGACACGTACTTTCTGGAGTGTGCGCTAGTGTGCCGCTTGAAAAGCTTCCTGGAAATTTTTTTTGGCTATAACTTCGAACATGGTTACTCCGTATATGTGCATTCACTATCTGATTACTCGACCTTATTGTTGCCGAGAAAACCTTGAGAATTAATCAAATTTTTTCTGTTTGTAGATTACTTAGCAGAGGCTATGAAATATCTTGAAAATTTGCGTGAAAAATAATTTTTAAATACTTAAAAATGTTATTTGAAATGAAAAAAGTAGGTGAACCTAAATATTTGTAACAAATTATATAACAAACTGCGTTATATTTATATGTTAATATACAAAATATAGAAAATATGTATACCTGAAATATAAATATATATATATATATATATATATATTTTTTTTTTTGCATTTGTTTATTATGAAGTAATATGAACTAGCAAACATAACAAAAATCGTATAATTTGAAGAATGCCATTGTTAATTGCACTCCTTTTTCACCTTACCCTAAGATTTTTAACCATTTCTCAGGAATAGTTTACCAAAGAATAATTTGTCAATCAAACGATGCAGACATTTTCAATCATCCTTTGTAAATAAGCAAATGCATTTTAGCTCAAAAAATTTCATAACGTGACCCACATAACAATCAGCTCTATACCAATTTTGGTTTCTTCAAATTGCGGTCTTTGAAATCTTTATGATATCTTTTAATATCTTTGAAAACCCACTGAAAATTTTTTAATATTTCCGAAATTTTTGAAATGTTTGTAAAATCATTTAAATCTTTGTGAAATTTGTTGCAATCTTTGAAATCTTTGGAATTTTCATGATATTCATAAAATCCTTGAAATCTTTCTGATATCTTCTGAATCAATTTAATCATTGTGAGATTGTTTAAATCTTTGTGAAATTTTTGCAATACCCACGAAATCATTGAAATCTTTATGAAAATTCCTGAAATCTTTAAAATCTTTTAGAAGCTTTGGAATCTTTGAAACTTTTGTGAAATCTTTGCAATATTTGTCAAATCGTTAGGGTATTTATTCTAGTCGCTATCTCGTTTGCTCTTCTAAATTATGTCAAGTCACATATTTTCCAAATAGATTGAAGAGGTGGAAATCATTCTTCTCAGATATTTGTATTTCATACGTCGAATCCCACTTCCTTTAAACCTTGGAAATTGATGTCGTTCAAAAGTGTATGGACCCTTTAGAGTCATACTTCAACCTTCAAGAATAGAATGAAAAAGTAGTATTTTTGAAACAAAATGCATAAAATGCTATAATATATTAAAAAAATTTAATGATAAAACCTCAAATTTGTTGTTGCTTAAAATGCAACTGTTTGGTTGGAAATTTTTTTCTATCTTGACTTAAGAATCTTTCTGGGTTAAAAACTTACCTATTTGATGAGAATTCTTCTTTCTGATTTGCAAATTTATTTCGTTTTCTAATAATTTCATAGTTTTTGTTCCAGAATGAAACCCTTCAGTCGATTATTCATCTGTTTAGCTTAGAATTAAAGTATTTGTTCGAAAATCCGTCTGCTTTGGTTGAAGCGTCAACTATCATGCACATTTTTTGTTGAAAATTT
>CAKNXH010000107.1:114076-145032 GCA_932178445.1 Andricus quercusramuli
GCAGAATCTATTCTTATTGTTAAAATATTTCCTTTGAAGTGATGAAATTTTTGAAAAACTGTTTTCATAAAAATAAATTCTATTATGATTTAGAATTAATAATAATGTAAAGTGAAAAAATTTTACAGGTCATGAAAGTAAAATTCTTTATTAAATTACATAAATTTTATATCGAGATGATGGATTTATTTACCTAAGCACAATTCGAAAAAGTTACGCAAAATTACGTTTTAATTGCTGAATGAAAGTGCTAAATATGAATCACTGTTCAATTGAAGTGAATGTTGATCACTAAAATCAATGTCAGAGAACTTTTATCAAATTCTTGTGAAAATTTTTTATAAAAAAATGTAATGCAGGAGCTGAAAGTATTTCTGCGTTTACTTAAAAAAGTTGCTGGTTACACGATTTGCACAACTCATTTGAAAAATTGTCACTATCTGAGTGAGACGAAAGTTTTATATCTCGTCATAAAACTTTTTTTTGTATTTTGTTCCGGATTGGATCGGATGAATATTTCGAAAATTTTAGAAATTTCCACTTTCGGAAAACGCGGGGAAGTTGCCATGAATTGGATTTGGTTGGGGTTCGCATTTAGTCACCTGCACTATTTTTTTATTTTATTATTTGAATCAGTATATTTTTGATAGCTTCTTTAAAAGAAAGTCAAGAAGTAGAATAACATTTCAGAACTTGGTGAAAATTTACTTTCGCTGTTCCACAAATTGAAAATTATACTACGAATAAATAAGAGTAATTTCTGGATTATTGAGATTTTATTTAGAAACTCTCAACTGAAAAAATATTACAAAATTTACATATGTTTGCATTCTTCACTTCAGTCGCTACTCTCTACATTTGAATACGTGAAAAATAGGCCACTGAATCTAATCAGTAAAAATTTTCACTGATTTACGGTGCAATCTCACTAATTCAAATAGCTAGAATTGAATGACTGATTGCAATCAGTAAGTATTTTCTTTGAAAATCAGTGAAATCTCACAGATTCAAATTTATATGCGGCTTCGAAGGTGGGTTGAGATCAACTCCCAAAATTTTGCCATTGGTTTTTTTGTATACCCAAAATTGAAATCCACAACATGAATGCTTCTTGGGTTTAGGTCTATAACTTTCTTGATCTTCCACAGCTGGGGTTCCATCGTCAGTAAAAAGTTTTATGTCTTCCACGTTTTTTGTAAAATAATTTAGCTTCACCTTAAAGTCGAAGCCCCAACAAGTAAGATAGATAGTTGTTTCGTCAGGATCTAGAGCGGCTGGATCACCTTGAAATCATATGAAAGGTTTTGGTATTTTAAAAATAGTAAGAATAAATTTTACAAGTTTCTAAAGTTTTAAAATACAAATTACTCAAGCTTTTATTAAATGAAATTTTACAACCTCAAATACTATTCTCTGAACTTAAGCAAACTTGAAATTTGAAAAAGTCATAGTTAAAATTAGGTCAATGGAGTAATATTTTAAATTCTTACAATTTGTTACTAAAAATTCCACTTTTAGGAATATTAAGTTAAAAAATAAAATATTTTCCAATTTCAAGATCACTGCAGGGATAAAAAACAGTATAAATAGTGTCAGAAATTTGAAGAAAGTATCAAAATAGTGTCACGAAATTGGTTAATTAATAAAATTATATGTAATCTGAATTTGAAATTGTCCAATGGAAAATAGCTTTCTTTGAAGCGAAATTTCCAGTTTTGTTGCCTCATATTCTCGGAGCATTAAAAATGAACTTCAATATTCATTTGAAATGTTATTTGTCCAAGATAATCCTCAAAGAATATGGTAGAGGAGAGACACTAGTTGACAAATGGGAAAGAAATCAGTTAGGATGGTTCAGACATCTTGAAAGAATGAAAGATGAACGATTGACCAAACAAGTGTATGAAGGTAAAGTAAATGGCAGAACAACCAGAGGTAGACCGCCGAGCAAATGGTTAGAATCTGTGAATGAGACATTAATCGGAAAGACATAAGAAGCCATAGTAACACAAGAGCTTGCATGAAAAAATGCATGGACGTGAAGGAAGCTAGAGTAGTATGCCAGGACAGAAAAGTGTGGTGACAAATAGTTCGTGAACAGAGTGACAATGCAATGAATGACGCCTGAAAGAAAGACCTTGGATACTAATGGGCCCAAGTGGGGAACCACACATAACAATTTTGTGAGGCTCTTCACTTGGGGTGATCGCTAGAGGGATTGATCAGCAACCTGGCTTGGAGCATTGTTGCGGAACAAACGTGTCATTTGAATGAATGGCACGAGAATTCTAGATCAATCTAAAATCACGCATACGCCGAGAGGGAAAATGGCTTAATGGTATAATAATAATAATAATAATAATAATAATATATACCTAGTAGAAAGCTCTCGGAAGGGCCTGGTGGAAGCTTCGCTCCGAAAACTTCTCCACGTTCATCTACATATATGACACATTTTATGTGACCTTGAATAACGGCACGAGTAGAATAAGGGATCCTACTTCGAAATTCAAAATTTGGAATCACATTACGTTTGCCTTTAGGCTCACAAGCAACCGCTTTAGTAACACCGTTAATTTCTGCTAGAGATACTTTAACATGCTCGAGTCCATAATCGTGAACTATTGGTTCAGGGATTGAGTTGAGTTCTGGTCGGGGTACTCGACGTTGTCGTTGTCGTGGTTGAGGTGGATTTTGTTCTCGTTCTTCTTCTCTTCTTTCACGAAGCATGTCTTGATACCAGTATGGCCGGGACGTTTCTCCGAAACGTCCAGAAAAATTTAATTCTGAAAAATAAAGATTACTGTTATTTCAAAAAGATTGTATGTCAATCTCAAAAGTTAGCATCGAATAATCTGGACATAAATTTGTAAAAACTAAACACGTTTCAAGGAAAACTACGTAAGAAGAAAACTACACTAGAGTCCCTATATAGCAACTTTCTCGGGGGTACCCTTAATGAACAAAGACGCTATAGAAGGACTCTCCGAACCGTTCTTCTTCTTCTTCTTGCTTGTGGCTTCTTATAATGCCGAACCGTAAACATAGCAACTCCGCTGACCTTACAAACGCCTCCCTCTCGTCCCCATGGACCGCCTTGTCTGTTATAGAGGGAACTGCTATAGAGGGACTCTAGTGTAATAAAATGTTTACGATTTCGAAATTCTTCATTTAAGCTGAAGTTTTTTCATGTACTACATATTCAACTTTTTAAAAAATTTGTGCATTTAACTTAATCCGATCAAATATAATGTTTGCAGATTTTCGAAAAATTCTACTTCGAGCAAAACACTTTTATTTTAAGAAGATGTAAGGTTTTTGACCAGGGTGGTTTTATAATAAAAGGTGTTTCCTGTTTTCAGCTTTCTGGTCAGTGTTTTTATTTCCAAACTTCAGACGTTTCGCTCTTTGACGTAGGGCCTCATCAGTTACAAACTATTGAACATCTAGAACTGTACGTGTTTTCAGTTATAATATATCGTATCGTATCGTATATATATATATATATATATATATATATATAAATAAAAAAAAAATATATATATATATATATATGATTTAGATTATGTTTAAAAGTGTTGGCCCACAAAAAGTAAACTAATTAATGATAATATACAAATATGTAGCTACGGGTGGGAATAGTAATATTCTAAAATTAATTACAATTATTTTTCAAGAAAAAATTTTTTTGAAAGAAAAACATTAAAATCTGGATAAATAATAATCCAGAGGAAGGAATAAAATGGAGGTTCTCCTCTTTCGTCTATTCTGTTAAGATTTTCAACGAAAATTCTCCATGAAAATTTACGTAACTACGATATATTATAACTAAAAACATGTACAGTTCCAGATGTCCAATAGTTTGTAACTGATGAGGCCCTACGTCGACAAGCGAAACGTTTGAAGTTTGGAAATAACATGGTGAAATTTTGAAATTAACATGGTGCTTTAAATGGAAAAAGCTAGGTTTTCGAAAAAGTGAAAAAAGTAGGTATTTGCTATGAATTAAAGAATAATTTCCACTCAAAAACTTTTAATTTTGACCCTTCGAATACCCTTCTACTGTGCCTGGAAAATACACCAAAAAAAATTGCTGTTTTCTATCAAATTCATGATAAAGACGGAATTTTCAGAAATTTTTCAACATGAATTATTTTTAGTCGATGAGTGATAAGATTCTGAGTAATTTTGAAATAACTTAAAATTGTTTACATAATTATTGATAATTTAAACAATATTTTTCCTCCTTTAAGTTTTGAACAGTTATTATCTTTTGGGATAATTGATATACAGTTGATAAATGTCAATAGTAGCACTTCTGGTTCAACATATTTTGTAATTATTCAAACAATTTTAATTTATTCCAACTACTTTCTCTCCTTAATATCGTGAAAAATTATTTTTTTCTGGAATTAATGACACAATTAATGAATATTGAGCGTAATATATATTTCAAGGATATTTTATCATTCTTTACACAATTTTGGTTTGTTCAAACAAATCAATTCAATTGCTCTAAGTAAATTATAGCCTTCAATTCTTCAAAACAATACAGGGTATAAGTTCTGCGATAAGAAAATGCTGAATAATAAGAGACATAATGTAAGAGATAAAGAAAAACAAGACTTTTCTCCAACTTCCATATGAAAAGGCGCAATAGTGAGTGATTATTAATTGCCCATATAATTGCGCAAAAACCTTAACAAAACAATATTATTCTGAATATTCGTTGATTGTGTGATTAATTTTAGAAGAGAATAACTTTCCGCAATTTACAAGATAGAAATATGATTTTGATATAAATAGCAATAAATAGCAAATGAAAATTGTTAAAAAATTGCTAAATATACTTAAGAAAGAAATATATTCCTTTAACGTCCGTGAATCGTATCCTTAATTCCAGAAAATAATAACTTTTCAAGCTTTACAGGTGAAAATAATTATTTGAGCAAATTAAAATTGTTTAAATGATCACCAAATATCCTACAACAATATATGACACTCAAAGTTCGTCAATTGTTTAAATAAATGACAAATATGTTAAGCAAGATGTACTACTCTTAAAATTCATGAACTTTATATCATGCATCCTGAAAGATAATAATTTTTCACGACTTTCAGGGGGCAAAAATTGTTTAACAAATTAATAATTGTTCGAACAATTCAAATCATTTCAAGAATACTAAGGAACCCTTCACTTATTGATTGAAAATTATTTATGTTGAAAAAATTTCGAAAAATACCGTCTTTAGCATGAATTTCATAACAAATCGCTATTTTTCGTTTTTGGCCCAAAATACCGAAAATAAGCCCAAATTGTGGTGTACTTGGCTTCTTCCGAGTTTGAGTTTTCACATAGGGGGTGGTTTTATTTTGAGTAGGGCTGGTTTTTGGAAATTGGTTCTTGACGCGTTTAAGAGCCCCAGAAAAGCCCAGAATTCTGTAGTGTTTGATTTTTAATTCTTTTTAATTTTTATGTAGTGGAGATACTGGCTTGAGTGTCAAGCCAGCACCTCCATTCCGAATTTGAATTTTCAAAAAAAGTATTGAAGCCCAAAAATCGTCAATACAGCCCAAAAAATCGTTTTAAAAAACCCAAAATTCTGATACAAAGAAATTCGAGAATTTCGATTAAGGAGGGGCTAGCTTGATGTACCTGAAAAGTGAGCGTTGTGGGGCCCCTTACCGAAATGGTGCGAGAACGTCCTATGAAGTTTCTACAGGATAAGGAGGGGCAGCGCCAACCGTTGGGGCAAAGGCGACTTTGCTTATAACATCGATATTATTTAACAATTTTAATATTACTTTGCATTAAATAAATCTATTATATCATAGAGAGAGTGTAACGTACTAAAAAGTTAAAAATTGACGATGTAAAAGAAAAATGATGCAGAAAACAGTTTTGACAACGAAAGAATGGAAGACTCGCTGGCAGAAATATAATGTTTTCAACATTAATGACAATATTTACAGTATGAAAATTTGATATTTTAACAGATAAAACAATATAAGATTATGCGATTATAATAATTGAACGTAATTCAGGTCCAGAGTATATTATATATTGTAAATAATTGAGGCCTCGCCAGTGGGACAAGCCCGACGAAAATAATATTTTACACGTGCTTAGATTATAAACGTATCATAAGTTTTGTCAATAAGTGATCGGTAATGTAGAACAGCCACTTATCTTCTGGGCTACATGCAAGAAACTATTAAATAATATTATTTTAAATCCGGTCGGTAGAGCGGGTGTTTTGTATTGGTATGGTAGAAACCTTGCGCGTAGACCGTCTCTACTGCAATGTCAACGCATAAGAGGTTATATCACAGCTATCACTATTTTCATTAAAAATGACTTATTCTTGTTGCTGGAAATGTTTTAAGGTAATTTTTCCAGTATATAAAATATCGCAGAAGCGAACCATCATATTTTGCCATCTTCAGATGTTTTGATTTTCATAAAATGCTTCGGTTGGCTTTGCCCTCGGGTGTGGGACAAAGCCGACGAAATACAGCTTGTTGGAAATAATTGAATTATTAAATAATTGTTTCATTAATGTAATTAATGCTTATAGAAATATGATATACAATAATGTAGGACTCGAGATGAAAAAAAAGTGGATCAGTTCCACATCTTATTAACTTTAAAAAATGTATTGACTGTTAACTGGTTGGCGCTGCCCCTCCTTACCCTAAATGTTTTTAGATAATGAGGATTTTATTGTTCTACTTGACAACATACGACCGACGTAGCGTCATCTGCTTGGGCTGTGGCCTGTGATCGTTCATATCGTATGGCGCGAAATTTTAATAATGTGGTTTGGTTCAGTGTGGCGCTTTTGAAACTAATTACATGTCACTAGCTGTCGCCATTCGGTAAGGGGCTACACAACGCTCATTTTTCAGGAGGCGTTGTAGGCCCATGAAATGGTGGTTCCGAATAAACAAAATTAACTCCAGTACGGGAAGAATTGACTTACTTCAAGTTTTAAATGGTTCGAATTAAACAATTGGTCAATAAAAAACTTGAGATTCAAATAATATCGTGGGAAGGCATCCTACCAATTTTTATTTCAAGATTGAAATCTTAAAATCTGATCTAACGTCAAATTATATAATATTATTCGGAATCACCATGTTTTGAATTCGACTAAAAATATCTTACATCACTCATAGAGTTAGACACCTACTCACGTGGAGCTCAATTTTCGCAAAAACGACCTGAAAAAAACATGGTCTTACAGCTCATCCTGCAAAGATTGATTTACCCCCAAAGACCAGTCTATCCCTACTTGTGCTGAAATATACCATAATTTAGAAAATTAGATATACTTACCACGAAAATGAATTAAAACCACGATCGTAGAGAGTAGTGCCCTGATGAAAATCTTCATTGTTTCCGGAATGATTCCGTAAACCGAGACTGATGTGATGAAATTGGAACATATATTTAATGCCTTAGTCAGGCTGGGGGGGGGGCAGGGTATGATCCCCCACCCCGGAAATTCTTGAAACATATACATACTAGACATATACTTTTCTGAGTTTTATATACTATCTTATTATTCGAGCTTATTGTTGCCGAGAAAACCTTGAGACTTTATCAAATTTTTAATGTTTGTAGACTGCATAGCAGAGACAAGGAAATATTTTGAAATTCTTCAAAGCTGTAACAAACACTAAAAATTATAAATGCGTGAGAAATCATTTTCGTATACTTCGAAATGTTATTTCGAATGGGAAAAGTAGGTTGACATAAATATTTGTAACAAATTCTATGAAAAATTGTTTTATATTCATATGTTCGTACCTAGAACATTCTTTTTTTTATCAAAACCTGCAAAAATGGCATGTTTCTAAATTCCCTAAAATGTTCAAAATCCTTTGCAATTCCTTGAAACTGTTTGAAGTTCTTGAAAATTCCCTGAAATAATTTGAAATACTCTAAAATAATGCAAAGCCTTTGAAATTTTCAAAATCCCTTGAATATGTCTAAATCTCTGAAAAATTCTTTGGAATTTAAAACAAACCTAAAATATTTCAAATTATATGAAATCCTTTAAAACTTTTTAAAGCTATTGAGTTCCATCAGAAAGAAGGAGTCAACGTTTAATAAAAAACTTGCAAGTTTTCCTCTTTCTTCCTTGAAATTTATGTTTTTACTTGTCAATTTTATTGTTAAAAATCATACAACTTGAAAAACCTGGAAATGTCAGAGAATTTTTGTCAAGGGAGGAAATTCCTGTTGAGAGCGTGCTTCAATTGAAAAACTTGTAATATAAAATTCAATAACAATTGAATAAGGTTTTTTCATTTGTTATAGTAGCTTTATAATACTGGATTCAAATATTTTCTTGAGAAATCGTTTTTTGGCTGGAAATTAATTTTTGTAACTGAAAATTAAATAAAGTTCGATTTTTTATTGAGAAAATTCAAGTAGTCGGTTGAAAATTTTTCTCTGTAGTAGAAAATTTCACTACTTGGTTCAAAGTTAAACACCATAATTGAAAATTCATTTTTTCTTGGCAATTCATAATGTAAGTTGAAAATTCATCTCTCTGCTTAATAATCCAACTATTTCTGGTTAATAGTTAATTTATTTGGTTGAAAGTTAATTCGTTTCGATTCAAAAGTCTACTACTATATTTTTGATCAAGACCTTATCCTTTCCAGATCGAAATGTTATTATTAAGTCGAAAATTTAATTTTTGTGTTGTTAAAAATCAACCATTTTTCAGGATTGAAAATTCATGTGTTTTGTTGAAAATTCGTCCTTTTCGGTAAAAAATTATTCTTCTTGGTTGAAAATGTATTTTTTTGCTTGAAAATTCAACAGTTTGGGTACATTTCTTCTCTCTTTTGACTAAAAAACCTTTTTATTTGAAAATTAAACCCTTTTTAGAAGTTCGCCTTTTTGGCTTTATGAGAATACATATAAACTCCTTTAATATGTGCAAGTGGTTATGACCAGAATCTTTTATTATTTTTAAAACATTCAGAATTTTAATTTTCCCTTTCAGAACTAAATTTTTAGGAATAAAATTAAATACTCAAAAATTATGATTTCCAAAATTTCAAAGAAAAAACTAAAAACAGCCACTAAAAGTCATATTCACGTATATATTCAAAATTTTCTCGTGAAATCTAAAATAGCCTGGAATTCAACGAGAAAGGACAATTTTTAAGGAAACAATTGAATTCTCAACCAAATAGATAAATTATCAAGGAACGAAATGAATTTTTTATCCATATAGACAAATATTTAACAAGAAAGTTAGTTTTGAACGAGAAAGATGAATTTTTTAATGAAATAATTGAATTTTCAACCAAAAGGGTAAATTTTCATCTAAAAAAGCAATATTAAAAATTTCGGTTTAAAATATATAATTTTCTACAAAAAATAAAATTTTTAAAAAGTAGAGTTTATTTCAGAAAGATTAATTAAAAAAAAAATAACTTTAATCCTGAACCAAAGTGATGAATTTTTAACAAACAACTATTATATTCTACAGTTCAAAAAAAGTAATTTTCAATAAAACATGACACCAATTTTTAGCAAAATATTAACATTTTCAACCGAAGAGATGAATTTTTAGTCAAGAAGTTTAGTTTTTCACAACAAAAAAAAACAATTTTGAGCAAAATAGTTTAATTTTCAACTAAAGAGAGAAATTTTCTATTGAATTGATGAATCTAAAAAAGTGAGTTTTCAAGAAATAAGTTAAACATTCAACCAAAAAGTTGCGTTTTTAAACAAAATGTTGATTTCTTAATTAGAAATAATAATTTTCTACAAAAAGATGCATTTTCAAACAAACAGTTGAATTTTAAACTAGAAATTATAACTTTTTGAAAAAAATGAAATAGTTGAACTTCGGGTTAAAAAATTAATTTACAATCGAAATTGAAAAGAATTTTTAACAAAATATCAAAATTTTCAACCAAAGACATTTTTTACCAACAAAGAAAAACCAATTTTGAGCAAAATAGTTTAATTTCCAGTCAAAGAAATACATTTTTAATTAAAATTATGAGTCTGAAAAAAATGAATTTTCGAAAAAAAAAAGTTGAACATTCAAGCAAAGAGATGAATTTTCAACCAGAAATATAATTTTTTTAATCAAGAATGTTAATTTTATAGAAAAACGATGCATTTTGAAACAAACAGTTAAATTTTAATCTAAGAAAGATAAGTTTTACACCGAAAACGGAATTTTCAGTTAAAATATTAATTTTCAACCAAAAATGAAACAAATTTTCAACAAAAGATTAAAATCATCAACCAATGAGATAAATCTTCAACCAAGAAGATTAGAATCAATTTTCAACAAAAAATGAAACGAATGGTTTTTTTTGATAGCATGAGTTGCTCCCAGTGGGACCCTGCGATGGTTAGGAAGCTGTGGTTTTTCCTGAAACTTTCAAATTTTTGTTCACTTTTCACGTAGAGCAAGGTTCACGAAATTTAGTAAATGTTATTGTTCAAACAAATTATTATTATTCATAACTATCTCCTCCTATATTAACGAAAGACAGTCATGTTTGTTTTCTGAAACTTTCGATTTGGTGTCAAATTTTTACTTAGAGCGAGGGACTAATTAATGAAATTTAACAAATATAATTGTTTAAACAAATTATTATGGTACATAACTATCTTTTGTTAGAGTATCGTTAGAAATTTTCATTCTTTTTAAATTTGCAGCCTTTCTCCGTCTATTTAGTTAGCAACAAATCATAAATATTAATATCAAGTTAAACAAGTATGCTCTTCGTAACTTCTTTTGCAAAAACTTCTATTTGATATGATCCATACAGAAAATTAATAGAATATTTCAAATATCTGTTTCATTTTGAGAAAACATGTTTACAAAAAAGATGTTGTTTAAAAAATAATACTCTTCATTGTCTATTTATCATGTGTTCATGATTAAAAATTTAAAGCGTTTTCACTTCGCTGTGGGTGAAAACTCGACAAAAATTGGAATATTTCGTAACAGCCGCAAAGATCTAGCATTACTATATGAGCAGATAGTTATAAACGATAATAATTTGTGTCAAAAATTATGTTTCTCAACTGGAATTGATTATTACCTTTTTCTAAGTGAAAAGGAAACTAACATTTTAATATATCAGCAGAAACTGCAACCTTATAGCATTATTCAAACAGAATAATATTAAGAATAATGATAAATCTTTCAAACAATCATGTTCGTTAAATTCAATTACTCATTACCTCATTTTAATTAAAAATGGGACAAAAAATGGCAAATCTTACTGAAGGGCTGAAAATAAGTTGAAAAACTGCTGAAAATAATAGTAAACTGTTTAAACAATTTTCTTTGTATTCTATAGCTAATTGCAAAGCGAAATGTTCAGTTCCAACTCTATTGAGCAAATATCGATGATTCTGAATAAAATTCACAAAAGCCTCTTTTTTTCTTATGGGAATTTTTTTCATGGGGTTGCGGAACTTTTGGATATCATTTTTTCAGAAAAGACATTGTGTTTGTGAAGTTGAACAATTCTAGAGGCAATAGGAATGACAATTATTTTCAACAAATCCAATGCATTTTTGGACCAACCTAGTAGAAATCCTGGAATTATAATTCATTATACTTTTTTGTGAAATCCAGGTTTAACTGTTAAAAATTATGCATACATTTTCTGTTGGAAATAGTACAGTAAAGCCATGTTTGTACGCTTTTGACGTGGGTGATGAAGCAGTGACGAATCCAATTCATTGTTATTATTAGTATAATTTACTACATTATTTACTGTAACAGTTAACAAGTTGCTCATCACCTCTCCCTGGGATTCTGTACAGAAGTGGAATTTTTTGTTAAAAATTCATATTTTCGGCTAGAAAACTCAGACGTTTGATAAAAAATTAGCCTTTCTGACTTAAAAATTGAAGAATTCGGTTGCAAATTTTTTTCTATCTTGACTGGAGAATCCTTCTTGGTTGAAAACTTACCTCTTTTAATAGAAATTCTTCTCTCTGATTTGGAAATTTATTTCGTTTTCTAATAATTTCATAGTTTTTGTTTCAAAATTTTGGGTCAAAGATTCAACTATTGGCTAGAAAATTCATAAGTTTAAATTGTAAATTCAACTGTTTCATAGAAAATTTGTATTTTTGATTTAAAAGTGCAACAATTTGATTCAAATTTTTTTTCTTCTCTGAAAAATGTTTTTCAGTTGAAAATATACCTACTTCTTTGAAAATTAGGCTTCTTTGGTTACATTCAAGTGTTTAAAAAATGTAAAATCCTCGTTTGATGAAATGTCGGTTATTAAATTTTTCGTGGAGAATTCATGTTTTTTTCTAAAAATGATTATTCTTTGGTTGACAAGTTAATTAGTTTGCAATAAATTTAACAATTTTGGTAAAATGAATTATTTTATTTGATAACTTAACAGTTTTGTTAAAAATTTGTGTTTTTGGCTTGATATTTTAAAAATTGGGTATACCTTGGAATATTTTTGAAAATCTTGGAGATGGTACGAAATTCCTCAATCTTTCCGAATGTATTCTTTAACAGCCATGAAAATATTATAAAATTCTTTTTAAATACCTTGAAACATTTATATTACCTTGGGATATTATCACCGCATAAAAGTAGTTTAAATCCCTTATAATCATTAAAATCAAGTAATTAAATGCAATCAATAAAAAATGTCTTGATGTCTTTTAAAATTCTCTAAAGTATTTGAAATTTTCTGAAATCCCTTCAAATTACTGCAATCAATTAAAAATTCCTTAGAATATTTTTTAATTCTCTAAAGTATATTAAATCCTTTGAAATCGCTTTCAACTTTTTGAGGCTTCAAAAAATTTGTTAAATCCGTTAATATCTTTTCTTGGAATTTTTTAAGATACCCTAAAATATTTCGAAATAATTCAGGAAATCTTAGAAGTACCTTAATTCAACAATGGATAATGGATCTTTTCATTTGAATAAGTGACTATAGTGACTTGATATTAAAAAATTGTCTAAAAAATGATCTAAGAAAAGAAAGTGACTAAAAGTGACTGTGTGGGAGCCCTTCTTATTCTTGAACAGAAACTACCTGACTTTTTCAATTTTCTCTTCCAAATCCTTATTTTTTCCCTGACTTTCCTAGACCAAAGAAATTCCCTGAATTTCCCCTAATTTCCAGATTTTTCCTGACCATCAGCCACCTATTGTCACCCGCACTATTTTTTATTTTATTATTTGAATCAGTATATTTTTGATAGCTTTTTTAAAACTTGTTGAAAATTTACTTTCGCTGTTCAACAAATTTAAAATTATACTACAAATAAGTAAGATTAATTTCTGGATTATTGAGATTTTATTCAGAAACTCTCAACTGAAAAAATATTACATACTTGACATATGTTTACACTCTTTACTTCAGTCGCTACTCTATGAATTTAAATCAGTGAGGAATGGGTCACTAAATTTATTCAGTAAGAATTTTTACTGTTTTAAAATGCAATCTCACTGATTCAAATAGCCAGAAATGAATGACTAATTGCAATCAGAAAGTATTTTCACTGAAAATCAGTGAATCTCACAGATTCAAATTTATATTCGGCTTCGAAGGTGGGGTGAGATCAGCTCCAATGATTAGGCTATGAGAATGAGCTTTTTTGTATACCCAAAACTGAAATCCACAACATGAAAGCTTTTTGGGTCTAGGTCTATAATTTTCTTGATCTTCTACAGGTGGGGTTCGATCAACAGGAAAAAGTTTGATGTCTTCCACGTTTTTTGTGAAATAATTTAGCTTCACCTTAAAGTCGGAGCCCCAACAAGTAAGATAAATAGTTGTTTCGTCAGGATTTAGAGCGGCTGGATCAGCTTGAAATCAGAAGAAAGGTTTTGCGATTTTCAGAATGATAAAAATAAGAAAAAGATATCCTATTTCGTTGAAAATTCAACGTGTATGTCGTTTCTACAGCTTATTTGGAAAGAGCTAGAGAGAACTTTTTCGCGGACTAAAAAACTACTGGTAAAGAAATTATAACATCGAAATTAAAAACAGAAAGATACATTTTTAACAAAATAGTTGAATTTTCAACAAAATAATTTGTTTTATAACCAAATATTCAAATTTCTAATAAAAAAATATGAATTCCTAACCAGAAATTTAATAGGACTTTTTAACCAAAATAATTTAAATGAAACAAATGAGAAAATTTGAACAATTTGGCTGAAAATTCGGCTATTTTGGTAGATAATCAATTTCATTAGTTAAAAATGCCATGCTTTGATTGAAAATTAATCTGTTTTAGTTCAGAATTCAGGCGTTTTGTTGCACATTCGTTTGTGTTTGTTAGTTTGCACAACAGACTTCGTACAACACTGTTCTTTGGACTCCAGTCTCTAGCCGCGGATGACCTTACGCGACAGACGGCACAGTTCGAGATTAAAGTTTCACCTCTGGATATTTTTCTAGAATCTAGCTAGAGCTACCAATCTTTGTAAAATTTTATGAGGAACAATGTTGACAGACCAGATGAAGTGATCCCAGCAGAAGAGCCTTTTGCATCCAGCTCGCGATGGACTGAGCCTGACGCTGGCAAGCCAAGCTGATTGTGAGAATTACAAGATGGACTTTGTAGCTTTGGTACAGTCTCCTCAGCTCGAAGAGAAGTGCTTGATATTTCGCCCGTTTTTCTTCCTCCTTTGCCGTGATATTACCATCGGCTGGTGCCGAGAATTCAAACGCGTAAATGATCTTGTTCTTCAGATCTTGGAGGACAATATCAGGCTTTGTAGCACTGGTACGTTGAGTGGTGGAGAATGAGAAATTCCAGTAGATCTTACACTGATCATTCTTCACAACGGACTCGAGTTCCCCCTGGACGTATGGCAAGACGGGCAATAGATCAACACCAGAGAAATGCCTAAGATGGTAATATAACACTTTTAGAGCTGCATTGTGTCTCTCTATGTACGCGCAGCGTGCATATTTAGAGCATCCACTGAGAACATGTCCAAGTGTTTCGGGCTCTTGCTTGCACGCTCGGCAGTTGGTATCGCGTACAGGTACATTCATTATGCGCTCGCGGTAAACTAAGGTGTCTATGACGCCATCTTGACAGGCAAAAAGAAATCCCTCGGTCTCCGATCTCAATCCAGTAGACTTGAGAAACATGTTGGACAGACCCATCGAGAGCTCTTCTCTACGTATGATGCCGTAGAATTTACCATGGAGGGGTTTCTCAGCATGTTGTCTTAGTAGGAGCATATGTTCTGCTTCCTGTATACGACTATTCAGCATCAAAGGTGTCAGTGATGCTAGGCCATGTGTAGCGTCGCTGGAATCAAATGGGAGACTAAGCTTCTCTGCGACCTTATCTGCGTCACGGTATAGAAACGCCGCAGCAGTGACGACGAGTACGAGTCGCATCAGATAATCTGTGCTATACAGAACTAAGCATGCTGTAGCCAGAACCGTTGATCGATGAAGATACTCCAAGCTTAGCAAGCCTCTACCCCCTTTATCTCGAGGCAGGTATATTCGAGGTACGGAAGATCTAGGATGATGACTTCGATGGTTTTTCATCATCTTCCGTGTGCTGCGGTCAAGTTGCTTCAACTCATCGACCCATTTCACTGCAACAAACGTGTGGAGCAGTATAGGAACGGCCATCATATTGGTCGCCTGGATCTTATTCTACACAGATAATTTGGAAGCCCAAATTTTTCTTGGAATTTGGCACACTTGTCCAGTCCAAAGCTCATGCCAATCGCTTGAGAATACCTATTTACTTCCGCCACAAGGATGTTAAGGTTCTCTTTTGAAAAGCAAAGAGTTCAAGGTCGTCCATGTATAGAAGGTGGTTGACCTTATGTTCTCTTCTGTTTGGCGGACGAACTACGTATCCAGAGCTTTTGCCTCGGAGCACAATAGATAAACACAGATATTTTGACAAATCTTGTCCGCCACAAGGGCATAAGCTCTTTCATGCAACTCACTACTTTTGGATGCACCTCCAGGCACTCAGGGCGTTTGATAAGTAGCTCACGGATCGTGTTATCGAATGCCTTGCGGTATTCAATCCAAGCCATGGACAGATTGCGTCAATACCTGATCGACTTCTGGGTAATACACCTGTCTATTAAACGGTTCATTCTGCAACCTGCCAGCCCTTTCTTGCAACCACGCTGTTCAGCTCTTGCACTTCATACCGGCTCGATAGATGTTAATATCCTCTCTTTGAGGATGCCAGTGAATAGCTTTTAGCTGGTGTTTAAACAAGCTATGAGCCTGTAGTTCTTTGGCCTTCACAAATCTCCGGTCTTAGGGATCAGCACCGTGCGTCCTTCCACTAACCACTGCGGGATTGGTTGTTCTCCGTTAAAGAAACTAGTAAATATACGAGATAGTGATGTGTGGAAGTGAACTTCTTCCACCAAACGTTGTTGATTTTATCTGGCCCTGGTGCTAAAAAGTTTTTAGTTCCAGCGATCACTTTCTTCACTTCTTCAGCAGTAATTGGTGGACACTCTTCCTCTGGAGCTTCTAAGCTTCGCCTTTAGCAAAAGTAACAGAAGAGTGATATATCTGAGCCGTCTTTATCAAGCTGATAGTTATCTCCATATACTTGCTCCCAGAAGACTTGAAACTCTCCTTGAATAGGCAGATTTTCAACGGCACGTGAGGTTTTATTGAACAGACGGGAAGGATGAGTAGAAAAGGTGGAATTTTCCTGACTCCACTTTACTCGCCGTTCAAGGCGCCTTTTCACTGTTAAATGAGATCTTATTTTTTGCGTCCAGTGCTGCTTAATGGTCAACAGTTTACACTTCTTCAGCGTGTAATTTGCTCTCCTTAAGTTCCGAGCAAGGGCCTAACTTTTGGAGTTTCAATTTTGAACTGAAGCTGTGCAATACGCTCGCGATTCTCACTCAGGCGTACTGAAGTATCGTTACTTTTCTTGTCGCTAAGCAGGGAGACAGCCTTCTCGTAAACTACACAGTTCAGATTTCTGAGATTAACATCTCCGGGGAGCAAATCGAGGAGAGCAGTATTAGCTTCAGCTAATTTGTCCATCCTGCGAAAGACTTTTTGGTGGATAGATCCCCTACTTCTCATGTTGATATGTAACCACTGTATGAATCCTCTTCGCGCCTGTGAGCTTCTTTGCCAACAGGTAAGGATGTCCCTCCAGAGTTTGTCCAAGCATTTAAATCGATGTTCTCGCGCTTGTCCGGGGCCATTGCTTGGTCGTCGCCTAGGTTCGGTCTTTTTGCAACTCCCAACTAAATCATGGCCTCCATCCGAGGAAGGCCTATTGCGGGTGGCACTGCGCGATACTGGTGACGTAACCGCATAATTCGTTGCATTAGGGACTTTGCCAAAAGCAACGTGGCTGACTGCAAGAGCTGAAGCTCTCAGTCTATAAAGTCGCCACTTCCCTACGCCTAGCTAACGCCTACCTTATTACTATTATTAATATTATTGTTATTATCATGCCATATTCATTTACCTCTAATAAATCTCTCGTCAGGTCTAGGTGGAAGCTTCGCTCCTAATACTTCTCCACGTTCATCTACATATATGACACATTTTATGTTACCTTCAATAACAGCACGGGTAGAATAGTGGTTCCTTTTCCGAAATTCAAAATTTGGAATCAAATGACTTTCATTTGCAGACTCGCAAGCAACCGCTTTAGTTTCACCGTTAATTTCTGCTAGAGTAACCTTAACATGCTGGAGTCCATAATCGTGGCGTACTGGTTCTGATTGAGGTTCTCGACGTTGTCGTTGTCGTGGTTGTGGTTGTATTGAATTTTGTTCTCGTAGTGCTTCTTCTCTTCTTTCGCGAATCCTGTCTTGATACCAGTATGGCCGAGACGTTTCTCCGTAACGTCCAGATGAATTTAATTCTGAAAAAATGAAGATTACTGTTACTTTAGGAAGATTGCATGTCAATCTCAAAATTCGGCAATGAACAATTCTAAGTTGAAGCACTGACAATGAAACCATTATATATTGAATCTATTTGCAGGTCAAAAAATTTGAAAAGGTGGCTTTTCACAACAATTTATTTTAAACTGAGAGTTTTCGAAGGCATGGAATATTCTGAAAATTTAACTTTTAAAAATTAAAACCTTCTTTAAAAAAATTACGTGAGTTCAAAACTATTAAAATTGTACGATTTCAAAACTTTTTATTCAAGCTGAAGAAATTTCATGTTCGACATATTCATCTCCTTTTGAAATGTGTACATTTAAGTTAATCCGAACAAATATAATTTTTGCACATTTCAGAAAAATTCTATATTGAGCAAAATACTTTTATTTAAATTCCTAATTTTTCATTATTGTTCATTTGCAATAGAATATATATTATGGTGGTTAAAATATATACCTGCAAAAATTCTACATTAGATTTTTATTATCGCCCCCCCCCCTCCCCCCCAAATGGTTCGTTTTCCCCGAAAAACGGAATTTTTTTTCGCAGCGTCAAAGCGTGCCTGCAAAATGCCCCAAAAATGCAAAATATCTGTTTTCTATCAAATTTATGCTAAAGATGGTATTTTTTGGAATTTTTTAATACGAATGATTTGTATTCGATAAGTTATGAGTTTTCAAGAATTCTTGAAATAATTTTCAATCGTTTAAACGATTGTTATTCAATCAAAAAACATTTTCCCTTTCAAGAGTAGCACTTTCTGTTCGAAATATTTCGTAATTAATTGAATAATTTTCATTTATCCAAACTACTTTTTTTTCTTAAAATCGTAAAAAGTCGATATTTTCTAGAGTTAATGACACAATTAAGGATTATTGAGAGTAATATATTTTTTAATCATATTTGATAATTATTAAAACAATTTTAATTCATTTAAACGATTGTTTCTCAATCTGAGAGAGTGTACCATATATTGTTTGAACGATCATGATTTGTTTAATCAATTAAATTCAATTCTCTGAGAGAAAGATTCTGAGATGTAAAAATACTGAATAATAAGCAACATAGTGTAAGAGATTCGAAAAAACTAGACCCTTCTCCACCTTCCATATGAAAGGCGCAAGCAAGTGATTAATAATTGCTTGTATAATTGCGGAAAATTCTGAACAAAAAAATCTTATTCTCAACATTTGTTAATTGTGTCTCTAATTGAAGAAGAGGATAACTTCCGACGATTTATAGGAAAGAAAATTGTTCAAGCAAATGAAAATTGTGTAGACACTTGCTGAATATACTTTGGAAAAAATATATTACTCTCAACGTCCGTAAATTGTGTCTTTGATTCTGTAAACTAATAACTTTTCAAGCTTGGCGGGTGAAAATAATTATTTAAACAATTAAAATTTTTCGAATAATTACTAAATATCCTCAAACAATATACTACTCTCAAAACTCGTCAATTGTTTAAATAAATAACAAATACGTTGAACAGCAAGCATGACTCTTGGAATTCATCAACTTTATGTCAATTATTCTGAAAGATAATAACTTTTCACAACTTACAGAGGGAAAACATTGTTAAAGCAATTCATAATTTTTCAAACAATCCGAATGATCTGGAAAATACTCAAAAAGCCTTTACTTATGAAATAAAAATTATTTATGTGTAAAAAATTGAAAAAATACCATCTTAAGCATGAATTTGATAGAAAATTCCTATTTCGCATTTTTTGGGGTATTTTGCGGGCACAATAAAAGGGTGTTGGAAGGGTAGAAATTTGAAAAAATTTGGGTGGGAATTATTCTTTGATAATTCCTCAAGAAAATAATTCCTCATAATTCCTCAGCATACTTGAAGGTTCTGAGGTCTAAACCCGCTGACATTTTTCCGAAATTGATTTTTTTGTATTTTATGGAGCATTTTTTATATTTAGGTAATATCCCGCAAACGGAACGGCAAAATTCCTTCCTGTTTTTTTAAATGGATTTTCGAAAACCGCGTTTTGGTATCTACAGCGTAGGTCTGCGGTCTAAACCTGTTAACTGCTTATGGCGTCTTATGGGAAATCCGTGTTTTTTCTTAAATCGGCTCAGTTTACTCCTCGAATTAGGCAGTGAGACACATGTAAATGTGTGTCAGTTAGGTGTATTTTTGTGTTGAACACGTTGAACGAACACTGCAGATAACAGGTTTAGACCGCTGGACCCTTTGTAGATAACATGCGTATAGTTTTCACTTGTCATATAACGTTCGATTTTGATTTGGATGTTAAAAAACTAACGTGTATCATTTTTCTTTAGTGAATGAACAAAAAATATTTTACGGTCTAAAAAATATTGAAAATTGCAAGAATAACAACGATTTTCCTTCGCCGCATAAAATTTCTAAAATCTCAGTTAAAAGGTTCAGAACGCAAACCCTTTAATTCACAAACAGTTCATTTCGGACCACCATACTGTACATACATAAAAATCCATTGATATTTTTAAACCAATAAGAGACTCTCTTTCTCATTTAGGAAATTACAATCTTCAGATAAAAAAAAAGACAGAAGATATTAACAAGAATCAGAATCAAAAATCATATTTTATTCGAAATCAGCATTCTTCGAGACTGTAGAGCTGTCTGAAAAGTGAGCATTGTGTGGCCCCTTGCCAAAATGATGCGAGAACGACCTATGAAGGTTCTATGAATATTTTTTGATAATGAGGATTCTATTGTTCCACTTAAAAACATACGACTGACGTGACAGTCATCTGCTTGGGCTATGATTGATTATCTCGTATGTCGCGAAATTTTAAGTTTCGGTTCGATCCAAACTAGAGTGCCATCTGGTGTCATTATTTTTCCCATTAGTATGGTTAGAGGAAACATTTTGCAGTATTTAGTGGCTATTTATGAAACTATTTATGTGTGAGTGTGGCGCCTTTGAAACATGTCACCAGCTGACACCATTCGGTAAGGGGCTACATAAGGCCCATGTTTCAGGGGGCGTTGCAGGTTAATGAAATGGTGGTTTCGAATGAACTAAATTAATTTCGGCGAGACAAGAATTCAGTTACTTCAAATGCTGATTGTTTTGCATTGAAGAATCAGTCAGTAAAAGTCTTAAGAATTAGATAATATAGTAGGAAGGCATTACACCAATTTTCTATCCAAATTAGTTAAGATTTTGAAGTATAAGATACGAAAACGTAAAATTGGAATCTCTGAATCTAATCTAACTTGAAGTTACATAATTTTATTAGAAGCGACCATGTCATGAGCCTATAACTCCCTATCAAAAGTGAGCGATAGCTCTTTACCGTAAGGTGTTAGCAGATGACTGCCTCGTCAGTCGTATATTCCACAATGAAACATATTATAAACATGACGACTCTTTTTTCAGATGGCCCTACAGTCTCATAACATCCTGATTTCGTATTAAATATCGTACATCACTCGTTGGGTCGTCCTGTAAAAACTGATCTTCCCGTTAAGACCTGTGTTACCCTACTTGTGATGAAATATACGATGATCAAGAAAATTAGGTATACTTACCACGGAAATGAATTAAAACCACAATCGTAAGCAACATTGTCCTGATGAAGATCATTTTCTCTAGAATGATTCCGTAAACGGAGACTGATGTCATGAAATTGCAACATATATTTAATGCCTGAGTCGGTAGAGGGGAGGGATCAACAGGGTTTGATCCCCCCACCCCGAAGATTCTTGAAACATGTACATAATAGAATTTTGTGAGTGTGCACGATTGTGCCGTTTAAAAAAACCTCCCGGAATTTTTTCTGGCTACGACATCGAACATAGTTACTGCTATATTTGCGTTCACTATCTGATAACATGAGCTTATTGCTGCCGAGGAACCTCGGGACTTGATCAAATTTTCAATGTTTGTAGACTACATAGCAGAAATTATGAAATATCTTCAAATTCGTCAAAGCTGGAACAAACACTCACAATTATAAATGCGCGAAAAATCACTTTTAAATAATATGAATATTTGTAACGAATTCCATGAAAAATTGCGTTATATTCATCTGTTAATATATAAAATATTCTTTCTTTTACCAAAACCTGCTGATAATAACCTTATGATGATATATATAAGCGGAGCGCTTACTCAACCGCGGCTAGAACAAGTCTACAACAGAGATAGAGGCGACATTGATCCAACCGCGAACAAAAATCCAATAAAGGATGAACGACGCTCCAGGACCCGGAGGAACATCAACATTCAGGTTTCTCTCAAGCTCAAAGATTTAACTGAACTGGATGACGAGCTTCGTGGAGATTTTTCTGAAGAGCCTAACTCTGGACTATCAATCGAAGTGTGTATAAAGCAGCGAAAGCTTTGGCGGATGGAAACCGTAAAACAAACCCAACGGTTGATCATAAGACCAAAAGACAAATGCATCAACTCAACACAATGATAGGCTGGGCAAGGCAGCACGCGTCCCGCATCCAGTGTGTGATTAACTACATAACATCTGGCAAGACTTTCACTGCAAAGGTTCGACAGTTTGCGCGAGAACTGCGGATCCGTCATCAGAGACTCAACAAGTGAAAGCTACTGACCATCAGGCAGCATATTGTTGACAGAATGCGGGTGCTATCTAACGCTAGGAGAAGTCTAGAGTCTAGAGCGAAGAGAGAGGTGGTTCAGATCAGAGATAATCAACCGTTTTTGTCTGACTGACGGCACAATGTGGCGCTAAGAGCACTTTATTACCATCTCTGTTACTCTTACGGCATTAGCCCTAATACCGCTCCGCTAAGCGCTTCTAGGGAAATAGAGTCAATCGTCGAAAATGAAAAGTGCTTCATATACTGGAACTTCATATTCTCGACAATTGTTTCCGTTGCGTACTCGAGGCCTGACATAGATCTCATTGACTTCGAAAAACGAACCATGTTCGTTAACGAATTTTCGGCAACAGCTAACAAGAACGTCATAGCCAAAGAGAAAGAAAGGGAAGAGAGGTATAATACCTTATAAGGAACTTGCGAAGGTTATACCCGGAATATCCCGTTAAGCTGATTTCGCTGGGAGCGATATATATGATATTTCAGATCCTTTGGAATTTTTTCTAATTAATTAAATCGATTAAACATTTGTTGGCATCCTTCAGAATTCCTTCAAATGTTTAAGATCCTTTGCAATCCCTTGAAACTGTTCAAAACTCTTAAAAATTCTTCGGAATAATTTCAAATACCCTACAATTTTTTTAAGCTTTTAAACATTCTTTGGGATTCCAAAGAAACCTAAAATATTTCAAATTCTCTGAATTCTTTTGAAAATTTTTGAAGCTCTTGCATTCCAACTGAAAGAATGATTTTAGTTTGATGAATTACTTGCAACTGCTTATCTTTCTTAGCTGAATATATTGTTTTCACTTGTGAATTTTATTACTTAAAAATTGTACAATATACAATTGGACAATTTGAAAAACCTGAATATGTCAGGGAATTTCTTTAAAGTCAGGGAATTTTTTCCAGAGCGTGCTTTAATTATAAAAATTGCAATATAAAATTCAATAACAAATTTAAAAAGGTTTTCTCATTTGCTAATGTAGCTTAATATTACTGAACTTAACTTTTTTCTTAAAAAATAATTTTTTTTTTTGTTGAAACTCAACTTTTGCGGAAGAAAGTTGAATTACATTTTTTGTTAAGAAAATTCAACACTCAACAAAAGAGTGGAACTTTCCATCAAGAAGTTGATTTTCTAATCAAGAATATTAATTTTCTACAAAAAAATGCATTTTCCAAAATACAGTTGAATTTTAAACTGAAAAAGATAAATTTTTGACCGAAAAAGGAATAGTTAAATTTTCAGTAAAAAAATTAATTTTAATACAAAATTACATCAATTTTCAACTAAAAGTGATACCAACTTTGAGCAAAATATTAAAAATTTCAACAAAAGAGATGAATGTTCAGCCAAGAAGATTAATTTTCTAACAAAAAAAAAAACAGAAGTTTTATCAAGATAGTTTAATTTTCAAACAAAGACAAGAATTTTCTTTTGGAATGATGAATCTAAAACAATGAATTTCCAAGAAATAAGTTCAACACTCAACCAGAAAATTGCATTTTTAACCAAATATTTTATTTCTCAATCATGAGTATCAATTTTTAACCAAAAAAGATGCATTTTCAAACAAACAGTTGAATTTTAAACTAAAAAAGCGAAATTTTTGACCCAAATTGGAATAGTTCAAGTTCAGGTTAAGAACGGTCAATTTTCAATCAAAGAGTCTTCACCTAAGAACATTAATCTTCTACCAACAAAAAAAAAACTAATTTTGAGCAAAATAGTTTGATTTTTTCTCAAAGAATTGAATGTTTAATTAGAACAAAAAAATTTCCCAGAAAAAAGTTCACCATTCAGGCAAAGGGTTGAATTTTGAACCAAAAAGATAATTTTGTAACCAGGAATGTTAATTTCCTACAGTAACGATACATTTTACCACTGAAAATGGAATTTTCAGTTAAAAAAATTAATTATCATTTCTTTTTCAAATTTTTATGGGGACAACCCCCAAATTTGTTCGATTACATCCAAAAATAAATCCATGTTTTTGTTTTGAAAAAAAAAGATTTTTAGGGGTGCCGCAAGCCCCATGAAGCCCCATGTATTTCCCATAAGAAAAAAAGACGTTTTTATAAATCTTATTCAGAATCCTCAATATGATCTCAATCGAGTTGTAAAATCAACATTTGTCTTCACAATTAGCCATGGAATATGAATAAAATATCATTTTTCTAATATCACCCCCATAATTATGTTTTATAGGGCCCCAAAGAAATCCCATAAGTGAAAAAATGTGTTTTGCGAGTTTTTGGCGCTAATTATGATTTTTTTGCGAGGTTTTTAATGCGAATTGTTTCTAATACGTAAAATATTACTTCAAACTGACAATTAGACATTTTCATAAATTTTTCAAGCAATTTATTATTGTTTTTAGCAATTTTCTAATAGAATGGAGTTAGAAAGACGCGGGTTTTTCACGAATTTTTAATTTGTTATCCAATTTTCAATGATAGGGAAGTGATAGTTCATCAATGTTAACAATAGTGATTGTTTAAACAATTGATTATATTTATTAATAATATTATATTTGAATAATGCTAGAAAGTGGCAGTTTTTTTTTAAATTTCTGGCTTTTTGTTTAATTTTCCTTCGGAGTGAAGTAATAATGAATTCAAGTCAACAAAATAGTTGTTCAAACAATTTATTATCATTGTTGATACTATTCTCTTTGCTTAATTGGTAGAATGTTGCGTTTTTTTCTGAAATTTTAAACTTTTTGGCTTGTTTTTATTATGCGTGACTTGATAATTAATTAGATTTAGCAAAAATAATTATTTAAACAAATTATTATTGTTTATGACTATCTTCATCTATATCAATTGCGACTGATAGTGCTGCTTTTCGACAATTTTCACCTTTCTGTCCTTTTTTCACTTACTGAGGTAATAAATAATTAAAGTTAACAAAAAAGTTGTTTAAACAATTTAATATTGTTCATCACTATCTTTTTTTATATAAGTGCTAGAAAGTAGTGGTTTTTTCTGAAATCTTTCACGCTGCATCGCCCTTTTATTTATGAACAAACGATAATTCAACCACAACAAAAATGAATTTACGAATGGTATTGTTGTTTTAAGTGAATTATTTTTGCTCTTTTCTGAATGCTTGGAAAAAAATTAATTCAAAGAAAAAAGCTATTTTACACAAGAGGCAGAAATCAATGTTAAATTGTTTAAGCAACTTTTTTGTCAACTTTAATTAATCATTACCTTACTAAGTGAACAAAGGACAGAAAGGTAAAAATTGACGAAAAAAATTGACTTATGGAGGTGATATTTGAAAAGTGATTTTTTAACTAGAAAAATTCCATTAATTGGTCATTTGAATACCTAAATTTTCAATAAAAAAGATCATATTCTAACCAAAAATGAAATACTTACAATGTTAGTTTAAAAAATTAATTCTCAAACAAGAATAGTTTTTCAATATTCACATTGTCAACAATATGGTTGAATTTCCAATAAAAATGAAGAATACTAAAAAAATTGACTTTTAACAAAAGATGAAATCCAAAAAATGATTTTTATTATCCAGAAGATTAATTTTCTAAAAAAAAAAATAGTTACATTCTCAACTGAAAAGGTGCATCTTGCATAGATATACATTTTTTTTTAAATTAGTTCAATTTTCAAACAACTTGTTGTATATACAGCTAAAAAGGTGAATTTCCCAGAAAGAAGATTTTCAACCAAATCTATTATTTTCAACAAAATTGCTGACTTTTAAAGCCAAAACGACGGATTATTAGCAAAACGGTTGAACATTTGCCGCGAGAATGTGATTCATAAAAAAAGTTTATTTTAAACCAACTAGTTTAATTTTCTACCAAATTATTAAATCCTCAACCAAACTAATTTTAAGAAAATACATGAATTTTAACTTGAATGGATCAATTTTCAACAAAAATGGAATAGTTACGTTGTTGGGCCAAACAATTAATTTTCAACCAAATGAAAATAAAAACGAATTTTCAAATGAATAATTACATCATCAACAAAATGGTTACATCTTTACAGAAATGATGAATAACGAAAACATGAATTTTCAATAAAAGAGTTCAAACCAAAAAAAAAATTCTCTTACCCGGGAGAATAATTTTCAAAAAATGGAATAGTTAAATTTTCGACCAAGAAGATAAATTTACGAATGAAAATATGGATTTTTGAGCAAATGGTTGGATTTTCAACAACAAAGGAGAATTCTTCCAGATGAGGATTGATGTTCTACCAAAAAACATGAATTTTCAACAGAATACATTCATTTTCAGCCCGAAAATATGATTTTTTTAACAATAAGTTAACTTTTTCTGAAAAAAAATTTCATAAAAATTACCTAATTTTCAAAATGATCATCAATTTCTAACCAAATAGTTCAGTTTGTTATTAAATTGTTAAATCCTCAACCACGCCAGATTAGCTCAGACTCAAACAATTGTACTTTTAATAAAAAAGTATGAATTGTGTATCAAGAAGATTAATTTTCGACCGAAAATACGAATTGTTGAAATAATACGTGAATTGTCATTTAGAAAAGATTAATCTTTAATTATTATTATTATTATACCATTAAGCCATTTCCCTTTCGGGGTAGGCGTGACTTGCTCGGTTGGGGAATAGTAAACAGGTGAATAGGTATAGAGTAGGTTGGTATATGGGCATAAGGTATATAGGAGTTTTATAGGTGTTAGGGATAGGTGTTTTAGATCGATCTGGAATTCTCGTGTCATTTATTTAGATGACACGTTCATTCCGCAACACTGCTCCGACCCAGGTTGCTGATCAATCTCTCTAGCGATCACCCCAAGTGAGGAACCTCACAAAATTGTTATGTATGGTTCCCCACTTGGGCCCATTAGTATCCAAAGTCTCTGTTTCAGGCGCCATTCACACTATTGTCACTCTGTTTACAAACTATTTGTCGCCACACATTTCTGTCCTGGCATACTACTCTAGCTTCCTTCACGTCCATGCATTTCTTCACGCAAGCTCTTCTGTTCCTATGGCTTCTTACGTCTCTTCGGATTAATGTCTCATTCACAGATTCTGACCATTCTTTCGGCGGTCTACCTCTGGGCATTCTACCATTTACTTTACCTTTATACACTTGCTTCGTCAGTCGTTCATCTTTCATTCTTTCAAGATGTCCGAACCACCTTAGCTGATTTCTTTCCCATATGTCAACTAGTGTCTCTTGTGTACCACATTCTTTGAGGATTGTCTCATTTCTGACTTTGTCCATCAGTGTTTTCCCGCATATTATGCGGAGAGGTTTCATGCCGATCGCGTTGATTTTGCTCCTGTCCTTTTCTTGACAGGTCCATGTCTCGCTACCGTATAGTACAGTTGGTACGAAGATAGAGTTATGTATGGCCATTTTAGCTTTTTTTGATATGTTTTTATTTCTGAGGATGGATCCTGCTCTACCGATAACCTGCTTACCCTTATTTATGCGCCTATCTAACTCCCCATCTATTTTTCCGTCGCTAGTGAATAGGCTACCCAGATATACGTACTTGTCAACTTGTTCTAATCCCTCACCATTTAGGACAATGTTGCACATTGTTTTCTCGCTTTTTCCCTCAAACACCATGATTTTCGTTTTATTCACGTTAATTTTGAGGCCCATGTTCTCCATGCTCGTATTTAGTTTATTCAACATTCTTTGCAAGTCCTCGATTGATTCTGCCATAAGAATCTTGTCATCTGCGAAAGCTAACCCACGTACCTTGACGGTTTCGAGATTTACACCTTCTTCGTCGAAGAGGGCAGTTCTTAGACATTTATCCATGAATATGATAAATAGCCACGAGGACATAACGCATCCTTGCTTCACCCCTTGCATAATATCGAACCAGTCGCTCAGTTTCCCATTTACCCTTACACTCGCTTTACTGCCTGTATAAATTGTTTTTATTGCTTGTAGGAGCCCTCCATTTACTCCATACTCTTTAAGGATTTCCCAAAGTTTAGTTCTATTTACCTTGTCGAATGCTTTTTCTAGATCAATAAATGCACAGAAAACTTTCTTTCCTACTCTCAAGCTCTTTTCTGTGATCTGTCTTAGGCTAAATATCTGATCTGTACATGACCTTCCTGGCATAGATCCACATTGGACTTCCCATATCTTCTCTTCTGTAATTTCCATTACCCTACGGATAAGTATTTTTGAGTATATTTTACTTACGGTACTTAGTAGGCTGATACCTCTGTAATTACTGCAGTTGCTTTTATCTCCTTTTCTTTTGTATATTGGTACGATAATCGCTTTTCTCCAATCGTCTGGGACTTCTCCCGTTTCGATACATAAATTTATTAATTCGCACAACCTGTGAGGTATGTACTCACCACCGTATTTAAGCATTTCAGCGCTAATATTGTCTATACCCGCAGCCTTACCGTTTTTCAAGTTCTTAATTATATCTCTGACCTCAGTGACACAGACTTTTTCAATTGGGTTTTCTAGTGCATTATGTTCTATGTCGCAGTTTTGTTGCCCTATATCTTCACCTCCTAATAGTTCTTTAAAAGAATCTTTTAAAGCGTCTACTATCCCGTCTATATCATATAGCATTTCGCCTTTACTGTTTCTCATGCTAGCAAACTCTGTACTTTTACTTTCCTTCAACTGTTTATATAATAGTTTCATAATTCCTTCAAAGCAGTTTTTTATTTTGTTCTCTTCTTCTGTTCTGATTTTCTCTTTACTCTCTTTGACTAGTCGTTTAACTTTCCTATTTTTGTGTCTGTAATCATTTTTAAGTCTAGTTTTCTCCTCATCGCTAAGACCTGTCATGTTCAGCGTTCTATTGCGCGCTTTTTTCTTTTCTTTTTGGGCTGCCGCAATTTCCTCATTCCACCATGCATCACCAGATTTTCTTCCTACAAACGCCGTACCACATATTTCGGTCGCAGTTTTAACAATGATATCCCGTAATAAAGTCCACGCGCCCTCTACATCTTTATTGCTTATAAGCGCTTCCCACGTTGCCCTATCTATGCGTTCAGTTAACCTCTTTTGGGACTCTGTTTCCACTTCTTGTCTCTGTAAATTTTCAATTTTTATTCGTGTTTGTTTCGTTTCCTTTGTTTTCTTTGTTCTCCATCCCCGCCCTAAGTTTATTTTGCAGACTAAAAGGTAATGATCAGTATTGCATTCGGCCCCCCTCATGACTCTTGTATCTGTAACTAGTTCTCTTAGTCTTTCATCTGCAATAACGAAGTCAATTATACTGCGGCTATTTCCTTTACACCAGGTGTACATGTGGATCATTTTATGTCTAAACCAAGTATTTGTAATGAATAGGCTCTTTTCTAAGCATAAGCTAACTAATTTTTCCCCGTTATAATTTTTTCTTGTTGTGTCCCCAAAATTACCTAGCACCCCTCCTGTATCTGTATCCTGACGCTGGACGCCGACCCATCCGTTCATATCTCCTAACAAGATTATTCTTTCACCTTGATCGCAAGTACTTATTGTATCATTTAAAGTGTCCCAGAAGGCGTCCTTAACTTCCCTCGAATCGCTATCAACTGGTGCGTAGCACGCTATGATAAATAATCTTCTGATTCCTACCTTCATTCTAGCCCATAGCAGTCTGGGTGATACAAAATTATGCTCTATGAGATGTTGACTTGCTTTTTCATTCATAATTAAACCGACCCCCTGACTACGATGTGATTCACTATCTACTCCTGACCATATTTCACAACCGCCTTCCAACACCCCATTTTCTATGTTTCTAAATTCGCAACCTTTTTTCTTCGTCTCAGGTACACAGAGAATATCTAGTTTCCTTGTGTGCATAGTTTCTCGTAGTTCTCTTATCTTAAGATCATTCACTCCTCTAGCATTCCAAACACCCAGTCTCCATTCATCGCCCGAAACACGACCTTTACGTTTACCGTGTGCATGCCTTTGGTCAATCCGAGTTTCAGTCCATTCCGAGGCTACTTTATTGTTTGTATTATTCATGTTTAGATTGTACTCCCAACTATCACCTGTATGCGCGAGATTTATTTTGCGAATCGAAATCATGTCCTAATTAAGCAGTATTTGTCGTATGGTGGAGTCAAGCTGTAACGTCAGTCCCACCAAAACTTCTGTTATTGGGGAGGGGGGGGGGTAAGGATATGAGAAAGGAACCGAGAGTCTCAATAGGTTGGTGGTTTATGCTGTGAAGGTCACCAGCCTTCAGCAGCGTTGTATTAGATAGGAGTTCATATGTTCCCATCTGCCGATTGCCGGCCTACCTCTAAAACAAGAGCCAATAAGACTTTTTTTTTTTTTTTTTTTAAACTATACGCGATTAAAAATTGTATACGAAGTCGTTGGTATATAGAGACATAGCATAAGGGAAAAGAGGCCTGATAATCGCAATTTTCATATCTGAAAATTTTTGAAGAAGTTTTGCTTTAGTAAAGCCGTAAATGTGTCATGGAAT
>CAKNXH010000107.1:159479-243378 GCA_932178445.1 Andricus quercusramuli
CCCCGACCTCTTGCTGTACGTAATTTTATGGTTTTCAGAAATAATAACATATGGGACTTGAAACTAGTGGAAATCTGTTGTATTTAAGATAATACATGCTTTGCGGAGTGAAAACTTCGGTTTCAAAATTCTATGATTTTTCCTAGACCAATTTTTTTTACAATTAACATTCATATAACATTAAAATTCATATACGAATTGAAAATTGTCAAATTTATTCATTTCAAACAAAAAAAAGTGACTTTTCTACGATAAAAGATGCATTTTTGAAAGAATACTTAAATTTTCTACAAAATAAGTAAATTCTCTACAAAACAATTGCCTTTCTAACGAAATAGTTGAATTTTCAACTTTAAAAGATACATTCGCAACAAAAAAGTGTAATAGTTAATTTTTCAACCAAGAAGGATGAAAATTCATTGAAAAAGGAATGGATTTTTAAATCCAACAGATCAATTTTCTACACATGGAGATTTTTCAGTAATGGACGAAAAAAAGGTCCACCTACATTTTTGAACTTTAAAGCCAAAAGACGAATTTTCTGTTCAAAAATTGAATTTTCGACCAGAAAAACAGGAATTTTCAGCGAAAAAATTAATTTTCAACAAAGTAGTTCAATTTTCTACCCAAGAGATAAAGCTTCATTGAAAAAAATTTTAACAGAATAGTTCAACTGTTACCCACGTAGTTAAATTTTCAATTAAAAAGATCAGTTTTCAGCTAAATTGTCAAACTTCAACCAAAGAGACGAATTTTCAACTGAAAATTTGAATCTTTAAAAAAATAATTCCTCAACAAAATGGTTCAAACAAGATTTCCAGACAAAACAGATTAAATAAGAAGTAAATTTTCTACAAAGATACTTGAATATTCAACCCAAAAGGACGAATTTCCAATAATAACAGTTGAATTTTTATGCGGAAAGGATGATTTTTTTGAAATTATTTAATTTCCAATCAAAAAGTTGCATTTTTATCCAAGAAGGATCAACTTTCTACTAAAACAGATGATTTTTCAAATCAGAAAAACAAATATTGAGAAATATAGTTGAATTTTCATCAAAAAAATATTTAAAATACATTTTTCGAAACAAAATGTGAATTTTTCTCAAAAGGTAGATTTTCTACAAAATAGTTGAATTTTTAACAAAACAGTAAATTTTTGAACCAAAAAGGATGACTTTTCAACAAATTTATTGAATTTTCAATCAAACAGTTGCACTCTTATCGAGAAATTTGAATTTTCTACTGAGACAGACGAAATTTTAAATAAAATAGATGAATTTTCAAACAAAAAAAATAGTCGGATTTTCTTCCGAAAAAGATTTCAGGTGTTTTTTCAACAAAACAGTTGAAATTTCGACTAAAAAGAATGATTTTTCAACGAAATTATTGAATTTTCAATCAAATAGTTGCATTTTTATCCAAGAAAGATGAAATTTCTACTAAAGCAGATGAATTTTTAAAGCAGAAAGACAAATTAAAAAAAAAGTTGGATTTCCATCAAAAAAATATTTAAATTGATTTTCCGTCACCAAAATATGGATTTCTCTCAAAAGGTCAATTTTCTACGAAATAATGGAATTTTCAAGCAAAAAGATTGACTTTTTAACAAAACTGTTGTATTTTGAAACAAATAATAAAATTTAAAACTAAAAAGATAATGTTCAGGAGAAACCAACTTACAAAAAAGAAATATGAATACAAACAAAATATATTACTCACAAGAATGTTACAACAGGGTTACCGCAAAACTCAATTTTTAAAATTCTGTTTTTTTTCCTGACCAATTTTTCTTTTTTCCAGACCATAAATATTAAAAGTCAAGATTATTACAGCTGTAGCATTTTAAACCTAGAATCTTTTATAAGCGGAATAAGACAATGTAAAAAAAATTGAAAATTTTCAAATTTTTTCTGTCTGACAGTTATTTCAAGTTCTATAAATTCCCTGACTTTTATACGATTTTTTTCTAAATCCCTGACTCTTCCTTGACTTAAAAAAAATGGTTGCTGGCCAGCTTAATTTTTTCACCCACCAGTTTTCTTTGGCGGGTAATGTTAAATTTATATTAAATTTTTGTATGATTTCTGCAAGTTACTTGTTTCATTCGTGAATTTTCGAAAATTGCGAACATAATTTAAGGACCCCCCCCCCCCACCCCCTTCCGTAACAAATCATAACAAAATCTCTTGACCTCTCCCTCCCCCTTGAGCTGTTATGTAATTTAAGTACGGTCCCTTTTGAGTAATTTTAAGGAGAAGAAGTCATTTTTGGGCAGCCATTCAAATCTTACCAATTTGCACAACTTTGAACTGGAAACCTAATGAGGTAAATAATTATAATTTCAAGGCCTTCAAAGAATAGAATCAAAAAGATTTGAAAATTCCGGTTTTCAACTGCACATTCGATTATTCTATTTAAAGATTTTTTATAGTTGAAGATTTATCACTTTGGTTGAGTGTTTATCTATTTTGTTGAAAATTGATATTTTTTAATAGAACATACAAGTTCAACTAGTTTGTTCAAAATGTATTGTTGTTGTTGAAGGTTCCTCTCTTTCGTTGAAAATTCGATTATTTCGTTAGAAATTAATTTTTTTTTCACGAAAAATTCACCTTTTTTGGTTCAAAATTCATTTTTTTCAAGTAAAAATTCAAGTTCTTGGTTGATAGCTGGAATCTGTAAAAAATATATTCTTGATTACTGAAGATTCATTCTTTTATTCGAAAACTTATCTCTTTGGTGGAAAAATTAACTATTTTCTTGAAATTTTTTTTTATATCTATTTCGCTCAACTATTTTGTTAAAAATTATATTTTTTGGTAAAAAAAAGTCAACTCCATTCTTGAGATTCGTATGCTCAAAAGAAAATTCGATCTTTTCAATTTATAATTCACCTGTATTGGCTGAAAACTATTTATTTCAGCATTCATTATTTCAGTTCAAAATTCATCCCTTCAGTTGGAAATTGTAACTGTTTTCTTGAAACTCCATTTTTTCTTGTTGATAACAAATTATTTAACTTGAAATTTAATTGTTTGAAAATACATCTTCGCATCATGAAAATTCAACTTCGTGGTTAAAAATTCTACTACTTTGTAGAAAATTTAGTCATTTTGTTTAAAATACAACTATCTTATTCAGAGTCTTTTTCCTGGTCGAAAATGTGACTATTATTTTAAAGATTCTTTTCTTTTGGAAGAAAATTCGTTTCTTTAGCTTGAAAATACAACCAATTGGTTCAGAATGCAAACTTTTGTTCTAGAGTCAATATTTTCTTGTCGTTGAAAATTCTACTCTACGGATTGAGAATTCATCTTTTTTCTAAAAAATTGTAATTTTTGGCTTGAAAATTTAACTCTTTGTTTGAAAGCGCAACTGTTTTTGATAGAAGTTTATTCTTGTTTGATTTAAAATTTGACCATTATTTGTTTAAAAATTTATATGCAGCCTGAAATTTTAACTATTTCGTTAAAAGTTTAACTATGTCGTGAAAAATAAATCTTTTCAGGTTAAAAATTCGATTATTTCGTTGAAAATTCAACTATTTCAATCGATATTTAACTATTTTGTTTAAACTTATCTTTTTTGGTCAAAAATGTATCGGTTCTTTGAAGATTCGTTTATTTAGAAAGGAAATTTGTCCTTTTCAATTGAAAATTCATCTTTGTGGACTGAAAATTCAACTATTTTGTTGCAATTAATTTTTTTCAATGTCTCATTACGTAAATTAAAAATCCATACATTTGGTTGAAAATTTAACTATTTTCTTAAAAATTCAACTATGTGAACAAAAATTCAACTATGTCTACTTGAATAAGATGTTGACAGTTTTGTTGGAAATTGAATTGCTCTGTTGAAAATTCAACTTTTGACGAAAAAGTTGAAAATTCAATTATTCTGTTGAAAACTCAACTATTTTGTTAAATCTCTTTTTTTTTGTCAAAAATTTAAATTTTTTGCTATATATTCAGCTTTTTGCAAAGAAAAATCGCCTCTTTTGAATAAAATCTGAACTTTTTGGCTTTATTTGGTGTAGAATCAATACATCGTTGTTGTTGAAGATTTAACTGTCATCTAGCAAATTTACCTTTTTGGCTGAAAAATGTGACTAATTGGTTGAAACTACAACTCATGTTTTTTTTTAAATTTATTCTTGTTCAATTAAAATTTTAACTATTTGATTGAAACTTTATCTTCGTAGCCTGAAAATTCAACTATTTAGTTAAAAGTTCAACTATGTGGTAAAAATAAATCTTTTCAGGTTAAAAATTAAACTATTTTTTTGAATAATCGAGTATTTCGTTAGGAATTCAAATATTTTAATGAAAATTCAACTATTTTGTTATAAGTAATTTTTTAGCCGAAAATGTAACTTTTTTTTGAAGATTTAACTATTTATGAAGAAAATTCGTCCGTTTCGATTGAAAATACATCATTGCTGGCTGAAAATTCATCTGTTTTGTTGAAAATTCTTCTTTTCAAAGATTCATTATTTCAATTGAAAATTCATCCTTTTGGTTGAAAATTTGACTACTTTCTGAAAATTGAACTATATGATGAAGAATTCGACTATTTGGTTGAATCTTTGTAGCCTGAAAGTTCAACTATTTGGCTAAAGATTGAACTGATGTATTACAAATTTATCTTTAGCTTGAAAGTTGTACTTTTTGCTTGTAAATGCAACTGCTTGGTGATGAACAATTTTTTTCTACTGAAAATTCAATTATTCGGCTGAAAAAATATTTTTGTTGAAAATTGAACAGCTTGGTTGAAAATTCAACTATTTTGTTCAAAATTGTACTATTTTTGTAAAAACTAATATTTTTTGGTGAAAAATTGAACTACCTTTCGGAAAATTCGTCCTTTTCAAATTAAAATTCATCCCTTTTATTAGAAAATATACCTTAAATCAATTTTTAATCATTCAATTTGAATTTTAATGGTTTTATTTTGTTCAAAGATTTCATATTGAAATTTCTATGAGATTAAAATTGGGAAAAATGAAAAATTCTTCAGGGTAAAATCAGAGAAAAGTCAGGAATTTTCGAAAATGATTTTTTTAAGCCACCCTTGAAACGAGGGATTTGTTATTTATTGCTTTCGACTGTGGCGAGTCGATGGAAACGAATCGATCCGATCAAGACGAATAGTCCAAATGTGTAAATTTTGGATTGGGCAGTTGTAATAATTTCCAGACAATTAGAGCGAGCCGTTCTTCGACAATTAATTCAGGGCGTTAACGGACACTACCAGATGTGATTTTCAGGAAACTGTTCAGCATTAAACTGACTTGTACAGGTGTGAATACATTTTGCACGTATGGTGCCATCCATAAATTACCTTCTTTCGTGGGACGGGGGGGGGGGGGGGGGTAGTAAAAATCCCACGGCCTGTTTCACAGGCTGGGTTTCACCACGCCCGGGGCGGGGGCTAAATTGATACTTTTACGAAATATTTTTTAATGATCAGCCCTACGGAAAATCCATCTATCCAAAATTATAGTGTAACGTTGAAGTTCATTAATTACGATAAAATATTGTAATAACGTTATAAGGCCTTTAATATCTGTATAATCAAATTATTATTTTGATTCTTTATCATCATCGTGTGAAAAAATATCGTTGAAAAAGTCTTTTTTGCAATTTTTGAAATTGCTACTGCACCCAAAATTATTCAAAAGTTTTTATTTTTATCGGGCATTCACCATTTATATTTAATGCGGCCTCAGATTTAGTCATCAAATTTTCTAGATTGACGACAGTTCAAACAGGATGTTCAAATATCTAAAAACCTTTAGTAAAAATTTTTATTTTCTAAATTGTTTAAAATATAAATTCATTACAGTGAATAGCACTATTCACTAAAATGTCTCGTTGAACAAATTCTGCAAGTGCAGAATTTAATCTTCAAAATGAACTTCAAAAATTTTGAATTCTAAATCTGCCAGCTGAATTGCAAATGTGAACAAAATTTGCATAATTTTTTATAATCAACTTATGCAATTCAAGATTCTACACTTTTTAAGAGATAAAGTTAAAAATTTTTGAATTTTGTTAATATAGAATTGAAAATTATTCAATTTCAAAGTTATAAAATGAAGGTATGTAATTTCTCACGGTTTTTTGGGATATTTATTTCAATTCTGAAGATTTAAAGTTTAAAATGATTTAATTTCCAAGAATAACAATAAAAAATGCTTAGATATTTGAGATTTGGAATCAAAAAATCTTCAATTTTGAAGATTTATTAACTGAAATTCTTCAATTTTGATTATTCTAAAGATCAAAAGTCAAGAGTTCTTAATTTCTAATTCTTCCAAATTAAAAATGTTTTAAATGTAAATCATCTGATTCGAACAATTTCTGATTGGACGACTTAAAACTTGCATGATTCTCCAATTTCCAAGATTAACAATAATTTTTTTATAAGTTTAAAGAGTTAAAATTAAAAATTCATAAACTCTCAGAATATAGAAATGAAAATTATTCGATTTCCGAGCTTTATATGCAAAAGGTTTTGTTATGTAATTTCAAATATTTATTTTATTAATTCAATTTTTCAGATTAACAATCTCAAATTCTTTATTTTTGACCAAAAGCAATCTCAAATTCTTCTATTTGGATATGTATATAATATATATACAGTATATTTTTTTTTCTAATATACATTTTCATTTTGAAGCTTCACAATGGAAATCCTAAAATTTTTAAGATTGACAATTGAAGAAATATCATTCATATGGAATGTTTATAGTTCAAATGGATGTGATTTTGAACGTTTTTTGGAATATGCATTACATTTTCAAAGGTTTAAAATAAAAAATTCTATAATTATTAAAATTTGCAATTTAAGACTTCAACGTATAATGTGTATAATAGAAAATGATACATGTTTAATGGTTTTTTTTAATAGTTAAATGTTAAATATCCAAAATTGAAAATTAATCCATTTTGAGTAATTATAATTGAAACTTCTCTATTTTTAAGATTCACAATAACTAAGGATTCAATCAACTGTAATGTTTAAAGTTTAAAATTATGTACTTATGAACTTTTTTTTAATGCGTAGGTCAATTCTAAAGATTCAAAATGGAAAATTTTAGAATGTTCTAAATTTATATTTTGAAGGTGCTCGTATTTAATTTGGAACGTTTTTTTTAATGGTTCAATTTTGAAGAATTGCAATTGAAATTCTTTCATTTTCAAGATTCGCAATAATTGAAGATTTACTTTTTAACATTTTTTTTCGGATGCATAATTCAGAATTCGAAAATTTCGATTATGTTGAAGTTCAAAAGTCAAGAGTTTTAAAATCCAAATTCTTCCCCATTGGAAGGATTTCAAATGCAAATCGTCCGAAATGTAAAATCACAGAATTGAAAAATTCGAAAATAAAAAAATTGGCAAATAATAAAATTCCCGAACAATAAAATTTCCGAATAATAAGATTCCTGCATAATAAAATTCGTGAATTATGAAAATAATTGAATGCATGATTAAATATGAATAATTCAGGAATTTCCAAATTCGGTAATATTATAAACTTTCGGTAATTTTATTATTTGGGATTTTTCTAATTGGGTAATACTATGAATTGTTCGAGAATTTTATTATTTGGAAATGTTCGAATTCCGAAATTTTATAATTTGGTGAGATCATAAACTGTCGGGAATTTCATTATTGGGGAATTTTCTTATTCGGGAATTTTCTAGTTAGAATATTTTATAATTCGGCTTCATGATTCGGAAATTTTCAAATTCGTTAGTATTATGAACTATTTGGGGATTTTTCACTTCAGGAATTTTATTATTGCAAAATTTTACTATTCGGGAATTTTATTAATCGTAAAATTTCCATTCGAAAATTTTGTTATTAAAAAATATTATTCGGGATTTTTCAGTCGTCCCGGTTTTAAATCAAATTTTATCCAATTTCATATATTTTCATTTGAAAATTCCTTAATTGTGAACAGTAAAAATAACAGTGTTGATTTATTTTTTGTAAATTTTCACAAATTTTTAAATATTTAACACATGTTTTCTTATTTTCCAGTGTATAATTCAGGTATCTCGGGTTGTAAGTAACCAAATTGCATTCAATGAGACGTGACTGAAAATATTTGAAAAAAACGCAAAATAGGCGTTGGAAGGGGGAAGGGGTATCCAAACTACTTTGTTGACTCAATGGGAGAGAGGATATTAAAAAAATCGGCAAAAAATGTGTTACGTGATTAATGAATGGCCCCTATTTTGTAAATGTTAAAAATTGCCGATTCAAATTAACACTCTATGGATTCCCTCCCCTTTCACACTGGTCCTATTGTATAATTGAGCTGCTCTCTTAAATTGACGTCCAAATTAAATTGAAATGGCAAAGTCAAATGAACTGTCGACTATGAACATTGCGAGAAAATCGTTGGGAAAATTCACCGATGTAAACAGAAATGATTGCCTTTTAGCGAGCAGCCAGCCTCACCGAAAATGGGTTATGCAGCTGCTGCAGCAGTAATTTGGCATGGGGCGATCAAAATTTAAATACATATTGATTTTATTTCATCAGTGGACACTTTTTAGCAACATGAGCAGCGTTATTGACTTCATACTAACTTTTCATGCTCGAGAGTTCAAAACTTTCGGAATCACTTGGTTGGATGAAAACATGGATGGAAATTTAATTGAGTATAGGTTTTTTTCAGGAAAATTCACAATTTAAAATGTCATTTATACAATAATATTACAGTATGCAATTTTAAGCAAGTTGAGGGTGGCCACTGGACTGGAAAATGACCAGGATATAACAGGAACATTTTTTTAGTTATTAATTTGTTGACCGGGAATTTCACCAATTTTCAGTAAAAAGATCTATCCCATCACATCCTATAATGCAATTTTAAATAAGTTTGATTTTCTTTTTAATGCGAAGTTCAATTGTTTACTTCTTCAATCTTGAAATTAAACAGTTTATATTGCTTGATTATAAAATATTTTGCAATAACAATTTTCCATTTTGAATCTTTATTTTCGACTTACAAGGAAATAATCATGGTTGGGATTTTTTTTCTTATAAATTCCATACTGAGAGTCCCTTGGATGATAATTAATTTGCCAATGGCAACCCGTTCACGAACAAATCATCTTCAAAAAAAATATCGCATGAAATCTTTAAGTATTTAATTCTCATGTAAAATTATGTGAATAAAAGATTTTTAACACTTCTTTTTATTAACAAATTCGTTTTTTTCGTGAATATTTAGGATTGGAAAATTCTATCGAAAAAGAAAATTTTGTATTAAAAACAAGTGCACAAATTTTATATTCTACATTATATTACATGCAAATATAGTAATCATTTCAAACCAAAAAAAAATGGTTGGAAAAAGCCGATTTTTTCGTAAACTTGTTGCCATTGGCAGATTATGTTTTGGTGAATTAAATAATTGACTCACAGATAGGGAATTTAAGAGGCTTCAACAAAATACGAAAAAAGTTTGATGAAGAGCGTGTAAAATTGATAAATTTTAGATATAAATTATTTAATAATTTTTAATAATATTGAACTCTAGTTCGAGCATCAAAAATTGAACAATAATTGATTTTAAAGACAATTCTTAATTTCTTCAATATAAATAAATAAATAAACTTTTTTTGTTTTGAAATAATTTCAAATGACAAATTTTTAATTAAAAGCTTTTATTCAATTTCAAACCCGATTTAAATATTGTTTCAGTCTAAAGTATTCTGTTTTTAATACATTCAATTAGAAATTTTCGAATGAAAAAAAAATTGAAATATTGAAAAATGTTTCACTGTTTATTTGAAATCAGCAATTATAAATTAAATATTCAAAAATGTACAATTTGAAAAATTCTTTGAATGAGAGCAATAAAAATGATAGCGGTGGTATTTTTTTTCCGATCAGAAAGGTTTAAACTGTTCAATTAAGAAAATTTTGCATTTCAAAATTGTGCAGTTTAACAGCATTTATATTAAAATTGTTTAATTAAAAAGTGTTACAATTTTTTAATTAGAAGTTATTTCAAGTTGGCATAATTCATTTTATTGGTACAAAATTGAAATATTTCGTGGAAAATTAGTTTTTAAATTTTTGTTTCAAAATCAACTTTTTCGAATGAAATATTAATTATTCTATTTTTGGTTAAAAGTTCCTGGTTTTTAGCTAAAAATCAATTTTTGTGACTGAAAATTCAAATATTCCATTTTTGGTTGAAAACTGATTGTTTTTAGTTGAAAAGTCGACTATTTGGTTAAAAATGAACTATTTCGTTGGAAATTGATATTTCTAAATTAAAAGTTCGCCTGCTTTTTAAATAAAAATTGTCTTTTTGGCTTGAAAATTCAAATATTTTGTTGAAAATCTGTCTTTTCCTGTTGAAAATTCTATTATTTTGGTAGAAAATGTAACTATTTGGTTCCAAATAAACTTTTTGCTTGAATGTCCAACTGTTTTTTAGAGATTTCGCATTTCTGGCTATAAAAACCAATTGTTTTGTTAAAAATTGGTCTTTTTGGGTTGAAAATTCTATTATTTTTATAGAAAATGTAACTAAATACTTGGTTGGAATTGAACTTTTTGGTTTAAAGTCCAACCGTTATGTAGAGAATTCTCCATTTTTGGCTTTAAAATGTAACTGTTTCCTTGAAAATTTTATTATTTTGTTCAAAAATTCAACTATTCGGTTGAGAATAAATTTTTTTATTTGAAATCCAACTGTTCTGTAGAGAATTCTTATCTTTGGCTGACAAGTTCAACAATTTGGTTAAAATCTTTTTCTCTCTTTAACAGAAAATCTTTATTTTTTTAAAATTCAACTATATTTTTGAAAATTCGCCTGTTTTCCTTGAATTTGACTGTTTTGATTAAAAAATTGTAAACAAGGAGATGGAAATAATAATAGCAGAAATATAAAAAAGGTTTACAGTGCACAAGCAAAAAAGAAGTTAGTGAAAGAGGGAATAGAAGTGGATGGGACGAGGAATGTAAGGAGAAGGAGGAAGAAGTCAGAAAGGAATTGAGAAATTAAAGAAAAGGGTGAAGTAGTGGAGAAGAATATAGGAGAAAAAAAGAAGTATACTGAGTTGTGCGATCAAAAGAAAGAGGAGGAAAATGAAAGTTTTGAAGAAGAGGCAAAGAAGGTTGAGACGGAAGCAGTGGTTTGGAAGATAGTAAATAGAGGGGGAAAAGGAAGGAAAAGAGTGAATAGGATATTGAGACGGTATGATCCAAACAATACTTTATGGATTTGCTAGGAGAAGTAAAGAGGAAAGTTAGGAAAAGTGAAAAATATAGTGGGGAAAGAGACAAGGGAAAGGGCAAGGACAAGGGAAGAAATAGTCAAGGTGTTAAGAATGATGAAAGATGAGAAGGCACCAGAGGGTGGCCAGAGTTATAGAAAGAAGGAGTAGTGGTAGCCATAGTGATGAGAAAGGCAAAGTAAAGGAGGCTAGAGATTATAAGGGAATGACGCTGATACCACCATTGTATAAAGTATATGTAACTGTTTTGTCAGAGCGGTTGAATAAAGAAGTTAAGGAAAAAAGATAGAGCCGACCGAATGAAAAAAGGAATAGGGCTGATGGACAACATATATATTCTGAATTAACTGACGAATAAAAGGACTCAAAGAGAGAAAGGGACAATGATAGAAATATTCGTGGACTCAAAGGCGGCGTTCGACTCTTTAAACTGGTTTGAGATAGAAAAATTTATGGTGAGAAAGGAGATAAGAGAGGACTTAACAAAGAGGGTATAGGAAATCATTAGAGAGATGAAAAGCAGGCTGAAGGTATGAGAGCAAGTAGAAGATAATTTCTGGTTAGTGAGAGGAGTTAGTCAGGGGTGTCCTCTGAGCTCACTTCTACTTCACATATATATTTCAGACCTAGAAGGAGAAATAAAGAGAAAAATATGGGAGAGCATGAAGAGGGGATGGCAAGCTTAATTACAGGACTGGAGAAATACTTAGATTAGAAAAAGTTGAATTTAAACGTAGGAAAAATAAAGACAATACGGTTTAGAAAAGGAGGGCAAAGAAAGAATAGAGCGGAAGATGGAAGGGAGTAAAGTTATAGAAGAAGTAAAAGAGTTGACATATTTGAGATATACTTTGCAAACAAATGGATAACATAATGCTCATATAAGCAAAAGGATAAAAAAGCGGCAGGAGTAATGAAAGATATATGAAAAGTAGGGAAGAGAAGGTTTAAAAAAGATTAGAGGAGATGAATATGACTATTTGATACGCTGGTATGGCTGATATTAGGTTATAGAGCGGAGATATGGCGATGGAAGGAGAGAAAAGATATTGAGAGTATAACAAAAAGGTAAACAAAGTGGCCCCTAAGGACTAGAGGACACCTAGATATAGGGTGAGGGAAGAAGCGCAAAGGGATGAATTAGGTACTTGAGCAAAAAAGAGACACGGTAGTTTGAAACGAAAATAAGGGCGGGAAAGGGAGGGGAGTTGGTGAAAAATGGTTTGAAGGAGGTGAAAGAAAGCAGAGTGAGGAAGGTAGAACTAACGAAATGAGAAGAAGAAGGAAGGAAGTTATTCAGTGTTAGAGACATAGGAAAGGGGAATGGAGTAAGCTATGATGAATCGGGGAGAAGTGACAGGGAAAGACAATCAATAGAAAGATGGGGGATGATTTAGGAATCAAAATATAATAGATGGCATAAGATGATAAGAAAGAAAGAAGTCAAAGTATTCATGAAAGGGATGGGGAGAGAAAAGATGAACCGGAATAGCAAGATGTAGATTGGGAAATGAGGTTAGGGAAGGGATGCATTGGGAAAAGAAAGAGAACAGAAAATGCAGAATAGATGAATGGGAGGAGGAAACATGGGAGCATGTAGGAGAGGAATAAAAGATAAAGGAAGCTGAAAAGAGAATGTGGTAAGGATTTTAAGAGAGGATGGAATTGGTGAGGAGTGGATGGAGTTGTAGGGGGATAGAGGGTCGAATGAAGAAGAATGATAGAATGAATGTGGAAAAATGGCCACATTTATTATTTTTTTAGTTGAACATTCATCAATTTAGGTGAAAATTCATTTCTTTAGTTTTTTTGTTTTAATTGAAAATTCTACTATTTTATCGAAGATTAATTTTTTTAGTTGAAAATTCAACTATTTCATTAACTATTTTCAAAAAGTTAACAATCGAAACAGCAGTCTTAAATTACATTTATCTACCTGGAAAATTGTTTGACAGCCGAGAATTTTTTTATAAGATTTGCGTGGCCACACGCTCGTTATATAGAGATTTTTTTATGCGTAAATGCGAGTTATCGTAAAACTAGTGACTGCAACTTGTATGCATAAATCACTAAAAGCGAGCTACAATGTTTGCTTTTGTATTTGGATTTTTTAGTCAATTTTTTGGCTGCTCATGAGAAAAGAACAATAGAGCTTGTCCCGTCGCCGGACACCCTCCCCATTTTTTCCTTTCACGATTAAACTTCCGTGCCATTCCTAAAATTTTTTAATTATCCAAAGAGCACGAGTGGTCCGCTCAAAAAGGCGGAATATAAATGTATAATACAATGAAACGCACGTGGAACTGTGGAGCAGAAAAAAGTACGATATCAATGCATTTCGAATGAACCTAAAATTCGGATTGAATAAACTCTGTATTTTTTTTTCATGCAGACAAAAAACGAACCACTCGAGTGGATCGAAAAAGCTGAGGAACGGAAACTCGACTATTTATATTTTTTAGATAGAACCAAAAATAATATGGATATGGAAAATAATATGAAATATTCAAATATTGCTTCTAAGGAACTTTCCCTTTTTCTTATTTTCTTGCTTCGATGCGAACTGAATTGATAGAACCCAATAGAAAAATTCAAATATTTTCGGTTGAAAGTTAATTATTTCCAATTAAAAAACCTGATATATTATTTCTGGCTCAGAATTCAAATATTTTGGTTGGAAATTCTACTTTTTCAAAAAATTTAATTATATCGTTAAAAAAACAACTGTTTTGTTAAGAAGTAATATTTTTTTGGTCGAAAATTCAAGTGATTGGTTAAAAGTTGAACTAAATTGTTAAAAATATATTTTATCGTTTTGAATTGAACTATTTTGTTAAAGTTTCTTTTTTTTTTTTTTTTGAAAATGTAACTATTTTATTTTTTATTAAAAATTCATAGATTTTAGTAGAAAATTCAACTATTTGGTTGAAAAATCATTTATTTGGTTGAAAATTCGTCTTTTTTGGTAGAAAACGTTCTAATTGTAATTCGACGTTTACGTGGATGGTTTAAACAATTTGCTATTGTTTTTATAAATTTCTTCTTAAAATAGAGTTAAAAAGTCCCGAGTTTTCCGAATTTTTCCATTTTTTTTCAATTTTTTGTTTGATCATGACTATAATCAATCAAATAGAACAAAAATAATTGTTTCAAAAATTTATTATTATATATGATATTATATCCTCAGAATAGTGTTTAACAGAAATTATTGTTTGAACAAATAAATATTATTATGTATGAGTATCTTGATAGTTACGGCTTTTTCTTAAAATTTCCACTTTCTGTAACCTTTTAACTTAGGGTGATTTAATAAACAATAAATGTTTACAATAATATTTTTTCGAACAATTTATATTATTTTTATTAATATTACCTTTGAATAATTTTAAAAAGATGCGGTTTTTCAGGAATATTGAACTTTTTGTCTAGTTTTCTGAAATTTTTCACATTTTCCAATTTTTCACCTAAAATGAGATAATATTAAATTCAAGTTAACAATCACGATTGTTTAAACAATGAATTATTATTTCTAATGATATTATCATTGAATAATACTAAAAAGTTGTGCTTTTCCTGAAATTTCCTACTTTTTGTCAACTTTCCACTTAGAGTGATGTAATTCAAAATCAATCAATTCAAGTTAACAAGCATTATTGTTCAAATGATTAATTATTTTCTTAAATAATATTATCTTTGAATAATGCTAGATAGTTGCGGCTTTTGTGAAATTTTCCACTTTTTGTCAACTTTTCACTAAGTGAGGTAATAATTAATAAATGTGTAGAAAAATTATTGTTTAAATAATGTATTGTTATTTATAATATTGTTATATAAGAATAATTATTCTCTAAGATATTTGCTGGAAAGTAATAGAGAGAATCATTTTTTAAACAGTTCCTTTCTTTTTTGTGAATATATTTTTCTGGAAGGAAACAGATATTTGAATTACTATTTTAATTTTCTATATGAATCATATTAGATGTAAATTGTAATTTATGTATTTCCAGCTAGCCTTTTTGAATAAATTACTAATAATATTTATTATTTTTTCCTAAATGAAAAATAAAAAAAATGATGAACATTTCAGATAAAACCTGTAACTTTCTAGCATCATATTAAGAGAAGATAGTTAGAAATAACAATACATTTTTTAAACAATTATATTTGTTAAATTTCGTTAATCATTACCTCGCTCCGAGTGTTTGTATCAACTGGGGCGTAGCACGCTATGCTGAATCATTTTCTGATTCCTTACCTTCATTCGTTATCTTTATCTTTTAATTTCATTCCTTTATTTTTTTTCGGAACCTTCATTCCAGCCCACAACAATCTGGGGGATACAAAATCATGATCTTTGAGATGCTGTCTTGCTTTTTCATTCATAATCAAACTGACCCCTTGACTAGCATGCGATTCACTATCTACTCCTGACAATATTTCAAAACCGCCTTTCAGCACCCCATTGGGGTGAGATTAATAAAATAATTATTGATTTGTATTCTATAGCAAATTGTGAAGAGAAACTTCAAGTTTCGATTCACCTAATGTTGCTGATTCTAAATGAAATTTAGAAAAACGTATTTTTTTCTTATGGAAAATACTTTTTAAACTTCATGAGGTTCACGGAACCTTTGAATATAATTTTTTCTACATCAAAAAAACACATTTTTCTCTGGATTCGAACAAATCTGAAAAAATGCACCACCCTAGTGCACACCTCCAATGAACACGGAGAAAATCAGATATTCGAAATGAGATAATGAAAATGAGGATATTTATCCGCAATATCTAGATATCGGCGCATATGACCTGAAAATTTGTGTTCAATATATGAGATATTGCCGGCCAACATCTTTGGATATTAGATTTTTAAGATCTGAGATATTCAAATGCAATATCCGGATAGTGAAGTCATAGAAGGCGCGTGTATCGACAAATGGCGTAAATTGCAATGGCGTATTCTGAGATAGCCATTAGGCTTGGTTAGTTTGAATGTCACGCTGACGTCTTTAGTCGTCGCTAACGCGATTTTTCCAGTTTGGGCCTTGAAACAGTGGTGGAAATCTAATTTTTTCGCATTTTGAGTGTGTACTTGAATAGTGTGTTCCCGTCCTTCATCTGAAGAAACTTCAAGTGCAGTAAGTACAGCAATATTTATCAGTATGTTAAGGATTTCACCAACTTTTGTGAAACATAACCTCAAATATAGATTGATAATCAATAAAATCTTTCAAATTCTTCGAAATCATTCTAATGTTTGTAAAATCCTCGAAGCCTTTCTATAACATTATAAAATCCTTTTAAATCTTTTAAAATCTTCAAAAATGTAGTACAGCATTTCCAAATCGTTTGATATCTTTGGAAACACAACCTAAAATACAGCATGAAAATTGCAAAAGATTTCGAGATTTTATTATATTTCAGAAGGACTGAAAGGATTTTACAGATTTTTCATCAATTTTAGAGACTTTTAAAGATTTTTGAATACTGCAAAAGATTTTGAAGGATTTTATAATATTTCGGAAAGATTTGACAGATTTCAGATCAATGTTAAAGACTCTTAAAGATCTTGGAGATTATATACCAAAATTTATCAAAATGCACCATCAGATTTTTACAGACTGCAGAAGAATTTAAAAGATTTTATAATATTACAGGAAGATTTCAAACATTTGACAGATTTCACATCAATTTTAAAAACACAACCTCAAATATGGATATATAATCTTCAAGATCTTTAAAATGCTTTAAAATTGATGTAAAATCTGTCAAATTTTTGGAATCTTCCTGGAATATATCCATTAGAATCTTTTGCAGTATTCAAAAATCTGTTGGTGCATTTTCAAAAATTTTGATATCTTTGAAAATGCAACCTCAAAGATGGATATATAATCTCCAAGATCTTCAAAAGTCTTTAAAATTGATGTAAAATCTGTAAAATCTTTGAAATCTTCCCGGAATATTATAAAATCTTTTAAAATCTTTTGCAATCTTAAAAAATCTGGTGGAGCATTTTGAAATCGTTCGATTTCTTTGAGAACACAGCCTAAAATATAGATATATAATCTCCAAGATCTTGAGAAATCTTTAGAGTCATTGCAAAATCCCCAAAATCTTAAGGAGTTCGAACTGCGACGAGAGTAGCATCGAAACTTTCGAAGGTATTTATGTGAACAATATGAATAATTTAGCGTAAAATTATTCAGTAACGAAGATTTAATTTTAATTTGGCAATTTTAATGAGAAAAAGTCAGAATTTCTTTTACATGTAGAAAAAACACATAGAAACGGAATTCAGGAAATTTCATTTATTTTAATCTGACACGATTATTTTATTTCATTTCTTATTTTGTACTCAGTTATTATTAAATTTCAGCCAATAAAATCGATGAAGAAGCATTTGTCTCATAAACGATTGGTGTGAAGAATAATAGTTTTGGGAACAACTTCAACAGACAGGAAACATCAATATTTCCTGACATAAGTTAAATTCAAACTTCAATTTTAAAATCGATCTTAATTTCAAAAAATATTTCTGGCTTCTTACGACATTTTTATTATCTTTCAGGGATTGAAAGCACATCTTGCTGCTACTGTCAATGGCAAGATTGTATTGAGAAGTGGCGAAACTTTGAACAAGAATGCTAGACAACATTTGGTTAGATGTATTATTCATTTATTTAAGTTTAGCTTGTAGTACTTGAGATGGTACCAACAAAAAGTTTGTAATAAAATAACCTTCTATAACAATATTACAATTTGTTGTATTTTTTATATCAATTCTTTACAGTCGAAGATCTGGAATTATTCAAGATAAATATCTAGGATATTCAGGTCCAGTATCTTAGATATTAACAGCCGGCATCTCATTTTCAGATTATTATCCAGGATACTCAAGTCCAATATCTTAGATATTAATAGCTGACATCTACTTTTCAGATGAATATCCAGGATATTCAAGTCCAATATCTTAGATATTAACAGCCTTTTCGGACCAATATCTGGGATATTCAGGTCCAGTATCTTAGATATTAACAGCTGATGTCACATTTTCGGATGAATATCTAGGATATTCAAGTTCAGTATCTCAGATATTAGCAGCTGATATCTACTTTTCAATATCCAAAGATACTCTGCTCGGAGATCGCTGTCCCATAGTTCACTATCCAATATATTCAGCCACATTATCCAGATAATACCTACGAATATCTAGTTTTCTCCGTGAAAACTAAATCTGTTTTTGAGCCACAGAATCAAAATGTTTGAATTTTCTGTTTATTGGCTTTTTCAAAAATGGCTGGTGATTATTTAAAAATAAGAGGTCACCTGGTAGGATGTATATTGTATCCTGTGTAGGCAAGCGGACAGTAAAGACGCTCAGCGTTAATCCAGAGCTAAGTATTATTTAGAGGCGACGGCAGTGACAAGTCAATTTAATTTATATACCCATCCGGTACTTTCGCGGAGGCGCTCGCGCTCAGAAATACACGTCCCACTAAATATCCCCCACGGGAACGTTTACGAGTCACTACCGGGACTCTGGAGACGTTCCAACTCCCGAAGAAGTCGTCATCTTCTTCGTCCAATAAGACAACCTAAAGACAAAGAGAGAGGGACAGAGATGGATAATCGTATATCGATAGTCCCTTCTTTTAATGACCCCATTGCTCGCAAAATCTTTTCATCTTGACCATCAAACAAAACGATATAAATATATTTTATGTCCTTCCCTTTTTATGACCCTGTTTTTCCTACCGAAATAACTTTCGGCAGAATTTACGATCTTTTTTCGTCTAAATCATATATCTTCGAGATATTTTATTTCTTTGATTGAAATAGAGGTTTTAAGATTAGGAATCGAACCTCTCGTAGACGAAGTTCTGAGTTAGGAACTTATATATTAACTTTGAAACTTATCAAAAAGTTTCCCTAATAAACCCAATATCTTAGTAAGTTTCTTTTTTTAACATCCTGGTGATGAAATCTTCAGAGATTTTGAATCAACTAGGAATTCATTTAACACTTTCAAGCAAATTTTCTACTATCTTTCAATTTTAAAATTGTAAATATTAATCAGTTGGCATCCGATATAGATATTATTGTTAAAAATAGTGTTTTTTAAATTGTTAACGCTGAGACACGAACCCCGGTTTCTTGGTTGCCAGTCAAATGTTCCAGGCCACCGAATTACGCAAGATAGTGATGAGAACACTCCACCGGAAATCGCTCAACCTGCGTTCGAGCCCCAGCGTGGTCTGAACGTGAACAATTTTTTTTCAAAATGATAATAATATTATTCAGTTCGGTAGATCACTACATAATATTAAAATTTTCAATCGATTTGAGAATTTATATCTAGTATCTAATCAAAGGACGCTCCCTCATTTCTTATAAGAAAAATTATGCAACAAAATTAAATTTTGATCAACCACGCCAACCTGAATTGGCCTCTATAAATATAAGGATGGAAGGGGAAGGTTTTTTTGAAGAGATTTAGGAGATTGAATTTCGGTAAGGAAATTCAAATTGTATTTTTTGTTCAATGGAATGAAAAAAAAAACTTTTGAACTATTTTATTTTTGAATATCAGTCTTTCCCCTATTCGCCTGCTATTTTCTTTTTTTTTCAAATCTTCCTTTTATCTTCTGTCATCTTTAAATATATAATATTAATGAAAGACATATAATCAACGATATTATACTTTGTTAAAAGGTCATTCTTTTTTATTAAAAAGTTTAATAATATATTTTTGCTTCGAAATTAATCTTTTCTGATTAAAAATTGAACTCTTTGGTTGGAGATTCAACTATTTGTTTGAAATTTTTCTATTTTTTTGTTTGAAAATTAATTATTTTGACTGTAAATTCAACTATTCTATTCTCAGTAAAAAAATTTATCGTTTTTAGTTAGAAATTTGTCTTTTAATTTTTTCATTTAGAATTCATCTCTTTAGGTTGAAAAGTCAACTACTTTGTTGAAAGTTAATCTACTTTGTCACAAATTCATTTCATCGTCTGAAATTTCAACAATTTTTTTAAAGTGAGGGTTTCAAAGTGAAAATTTAACTATTCCATTTGTGGTTAAAAATTGATCGTTTTTAGTTGAAAAATCGAAAACTCGGTTGAAAATTGATGTATTTTTTTGGAAATTCTTTTTTTTTTTAGTAGAAAATTAATCGCCTCTATTGAAAATTTAACTGCTTAGTTAAAATCTGAACTACTTCAGAGAAAACTTATTTTATTATCTGAGGTTCTATCTCTTTGGTTACAAAATTTAACTATTTTTTTAAAAAATCAATTTTTTGAATGCAAAGTTAAGTATTCTATTTTTGTTAAAAACTGATATATTTTTCGGTTTAAAATTCAACTTTTTTGTGAGAAATTCGTCTTTTTAGGTAAAAAATTCTGTTATTTTCATAGAAAATTTAACTATTTGGTAAAAAATTAAGCTATTGGTAAAAAAATATTATTTTTCGGAGCAAAATTCAACTGTCTTGTCAGGAATTCGCCTTTTTGGTTTAAAAATTTATCTCTTACATCAGAAATTATTTTTCTTTGCTCGTTGAAAATGTAACTGTATATTAAAAAGTTATTTGTGTTGTTGAAAAGGTATCTTTCTTAGTCGCAAATTTGACTATTCGGTTGGAAATTCACCTCTTTCAGTTGAGGATTCAACTATTCTGTTACAAATTCATTTTGCAGAATCCGTTTCTCTAATCGAAAATGTTAAATTTTCCATTTTTGGGTGAAAATATTTTTTTCCAGTTTGAACTTCAATATTTGGTTCAAATTGAAACTATTTGGGCAAAAATTTATCTATTTTGATTGAGGATTTAACTATTTTGTTGAAAATTGGTCTTTTTTGTCGATTTCAACTGATTCTGATTTAAAATTGAAATCTTTTCTTGGTTGGAATATCAAGTGTTACATTTTTCTTAAGGATTTATTCTTTTTTTTATTGAAAATTCAGCTACTTGATAGAATGTTGAACAACTCGGTGGAGAAATAATTTTTTGGTTTATGATTCATCCCTTTGGTTGAAAATTCAACTATTTTGTTGAAAATTCCTTTTTTTGTTGTTAAGAAGTACTCGCTTTAAATAAAAAGTTAACCATTCCATTTTTGGTTAATAATTCATTTTTTGACTTGAAAAAATAACTGTTTTGTTGAAAATCAGTTTTTTTTGTTGAATATTAATTTAATCCAATAATAGTCTAATCTTTTAGTTAATATTACTTTTTTCAAACTGAAAATCAAACTATTTTATTTTTGGTTAAAAATGTATCTTTTTTATTTGAAACTCCATCTACTTTGTTGAATGTTGAACCACTTTGTTAAAAAATCATCTTTTAGTTGAAAATCACCTCTTTAGTTCAAAATTGAACTATTTTGTCGAACAATGTTTTTTCACGTTAATTTTTAACCGTAGTGAATATTTCATGTTTGGTTGAAAATTTATCTTCTTCAGTTGAAAATTGAAGTATTTGATTAAAAATTCCTGTATTTTAGTGAAAATTCATCGTTTTCGGTAGAAAAAAAACTAATTTTCTTGGTTGAAAATCTATCTTTTTGGTTGAAAATTCATTCTTTGGTTGAAAATTTAAATATTATGTTGAGAATTCGTTTTTGTTTGGTTGAAAAGTTATTTTTTTAAATAAAAATTTACACATTTCATTTCTGGTTGACAATTGATCTTTTTTATTTGAAAATTCAGCTATATCTTTTTTTGTTGATATATCAACTATCAAATTTCTCGTTGAGAATTCATATTTTTTGTGGAAAATTCAACTATTTGGTTGAAAATTGATATTTTTTGGATTTCACAATCATATTCTCTTGGTTGAAAAAGTTTGGTTGGAAATGCAACATTTTCGGGTTAAGGTTAATTATTTTTGGTTTGAAAATTCGACTATTTGGTTGAAAATTCGTGTTTGTAATTGCTGTTGAACTAGTTGGTTGTGAGTGCAACTGATTGGTTGAAAATTGATCTTTTTATATTAAAAATTCATATTCTCTTGCTTGAGAAAGTTTGATTAAAATTGCAACGTTTCTCAGTTAAAGTTTTTATTATTTTTTGTTTGAAAATTCGACTATTTGGTGTAAAATTCGTATTCGTAGTTGATGTTCAACTAGTTGGCTATAAATGCAACTGTGTGTTCTAAAATAATTTTTTTCTGCATTAAAAATTTAAAAAATTTGGTTGAAACATCATCTTTCTTATTCGAAAGTACATCTTTTCCGGTTCAAAGGCCACTGTTTTCTACAAAATTTGACACTCAGGCACCTGTTTTAATTTCATTCCCCCTTACAGCAATTATCTTCTGATTTAATCGCTCAACCTTCTTTCCAAATATTATCTCTCGGAATAATCTTTCTCAAAATTAATTATTCAGCGATAATAATCGTCCTATTAGCTACCGGAAGTTAGGTGTGCGTTTCAAGAGACGATCCATTCCTTAATAATTTTCGCAAAGGGTTGCACCTCGAAAGGCTCGATAATGCAAATTTCTGGCGACGCTTCAGTATACAGACCCGGCAGTAATTATGTTTAGGGGTGTCTGGGGTGTTCTAGTAGGGGTTGGCGGAAGGGAGAAGGGGGAAAGATGGGGGTGGGGCATTTGAGGCATCCCTGGAAGGACAGAGGGTGCATATACATATATATGTATATATTTGCAAAGAGATATATGTGTGTTCACAATAGGGGTTGTCACTCGCAGCTGTTTCCACCCCCGCGATCCACGTCGCTAGAGAATGGCGGAGCACCGACACCCAACATCAGTACAGCAACAGCAGTCACTCAGTCATTACGGGGTGTGATCGTTGTTTGATTGCAGAGGTCGACCTTGTTTCCACTCGTTTTACTAAGAGGGGTTGAAGAAAGTTCCCTTTCTCCCTACTATTCTACCCTCTCAGGCCTTCAACTCAGCGCTGAAGTGGTCCAAAATGTTTTTCAATTTCCATGCATATTGCCCCCGAATTGGTTCGAATCCACATGAAATTAAGTGCGTTTTTTTTTTTAATTTCGAGGTTTTGCAATAGTGCAGTTAGATTAATTGGATTATTACTTTTGATTAAGGGGCCATCCATAAATTACTTAATTTTTTTGCGTAGTAGGGGGGATTTAGCTTCGTTTTACACAATGGCAAAAAGATACAGGGAAAAGTAAAATAAAACGTTACATGCGGGGGGAGGGGTCAAAATTGTCGGAAAAATGTGTTATGTGGTTTATGGATGCCCCTGAGAGATGGGTGAAAATTTTATGAGACTTTAAAGAAAAGAAATAAATGAAAAATCAGACAAATTTGACAAGAAATTGTGTATGACTATTCAGGAAGGTGGATTTCAATTATTATTTTTACCAAAGCCTATGTGTATAGTAGAACGGGGCGAGGCAGCCAAGACGCCACATTTTGGCGTGCAGAGCACTTGTTCGAAATTATATCAAAAAGTTTATGGTATCATTAGAAAGCTTGATTCTTTGGCTACAAACTTGCCTCGTGGCATTTTAACGAAGCTTGCCCATTACAGTTTTTAAAACCGTTTTCCAGAGACGCTATGTTTTTGCTCAACTGTAAAAACGTGGGGCGAGGCAGCCAATAATTTCAGTGGTTATTAGGCAGCACACAAAATTTGAATACCCAGACATATAACAATGTATCAGTTCTTCATTAGTGCCAAGATGATATACAAAAATAAGAAACAAAGTTAAATGTATTCTCTGACATTTAATGGAACTAAAAAAAAAACCCAAAAAAATCGGAAAAATTAATATGTCATCTTCGTTGCTGCTGTCCGAGGTTTCATAAGGAGTTTATACCTTCTTTTGGCGGCCTCGTAAAGTGATGCCACAAGCAATTCGCTTTTTCGCCTTTTCGGCAAAATCTGCCGTTTGTTGGCTACCTCGCCCCACATGTGCATTTTTCCACAACAATTTCACACAGAAAAACAATTTTGAATATCGAAAAACCAACCATTCCATCGTATTACGCACAAAATTCTGCTGCGGAAAATACTTAACTTTTTTTACACAACCTATACACGAAGGGTAGACAAACGTAAATCACAAAAATCTTCCTTCTGCAGTAGTCTTTCACAAATGACGCTGCTTTTTACAAACTGCGACAGACACGACACTCAACTTTCGGCAAAAACAGCGGACTAAACAAACCGACCTTAAATTACAAATGCACGCAATTTCAATTAACGCTGTCGGAATAATAAGAAATTGGCTGCCTCGCCCCGTTCTACTCTAGTACAAAAAAAATTATTCAAACAGATTTCATGAAAAATTTCACAGCACTTCGCTAGCAATTGTAAATATTAACAGATCTTTTTTTACAAAATAACCCGATCGCGGTTATTTTTCAACTATTATAATTCCTCATCGCTTTGTCTTCCCTGGAAAAGGCACATTGTTAATTAATAAATTCTCATCTCGTAAATTATTTGCCGTATGATATTTACTGAGGACTTATTTTTAAGCTTATTTTTAGCTCTAAAACTAAAGTCGAAAAAATTTAATAGCTGATATATTAACCAAGAAAAGATTTTCATTTTGAATAAAAAGCAATTCAATTGAACCAAAAAGGACGAATTTTTAACGAAATAGTTGACACGTAAACCCGAACAGAATTATTTTAAACTGAATAGTTTGAATTGTCAACCAAATACTTAGATTTTCAACAAAAAAGATTAATTGCTAGCATAGACGATTATTTTCTACCAAAAAAATGAATTCTGAACAAATTACACAAATTTTTCAAAAAGTAGTCTGAACAATGCATTGGACGTTAGTCTAAGTTTTCTTTGAATAATTATTAGTTTTTTCAGCTTCGACAAATTTGTAACTGAATATTTGATTTTTTGAACAATATAATGGATTTTCAATCGAATAAAGTAGTACAATTTTTGTTTAAGAGAATTAATTTTCAGTAGTTTTTTTTTTCGACAAACCAGTTTAATTTTGCACCAAATAGTTGAATTTTCAAGTCAAAAAGACGAATTTTCTACGAAACAGTTTACTTTTTAATCCGAGAATATTACATTTTAACAGGAAAGTTAATTTTCAATAAAATATTTAGATTTCAAGATAAAAAATTAATTTTAAACCAAAAAAACGAATTCTCAACTAAAGTTACGAGACTGCAACCAAAAAAGTAAATTTTCATAAAGTAGTTGAACTTTCAACTAATGAGTTTATTTTTCTACCTACAGAGATGAATTTTCAACAAAAAATGTAATACTTAATATTTCAACAAAAGAAGATTTGAATTTGAAATAAAAAACAGTTTGATTTAACCAACATAATTTTCAACAAACTGCTTGAATCATCCACTAACACAGATTAATTTTCCATCAAACGTTTGCATTTTCAACCCAAAAAATTGATTTTCTACCAAAAAAGACCAATTTTAAACAAATTACATAATTTTGTGTGTATATTTGGACAATGAATGTTCTCTTAGTTCAAAAATTATTTCATTAATTATTAGTTTATATTTTTTTGTTCGCTGAAATTGTTTAACTACAGGTGAATTTTTCAATTTTTTGTCCATAAAAAAACTAATTTCCTATAGAATGGTTTAACTTTATACCAAATAGTTAAATTTACAATCAAATTGTTGAATTTTCATGCTAAGCAGATAAATTTTATAGAATTTCCAACAAAATGTTCAAATTTACAATTTGAAAATTAATTTTCAAGAAAAGAAAGTTTTCAATTAAAATTATGAATATTGAAGAAAAATAATGAATTTTTAAGAAAGTATTTCAATCAAGGAGTTGAAGTTGTAATGAAAAACGCAATAGTTGATATTTCAACAACAAAATATATGTATTCAAAATAAAAAACAGTTGAAATTAACAAAAAAGAAGGATTTTCAAAAAAATAATTGAATCTGCAACAAAACAGTTGCATTTTCAACAAAAAATTCATTTTCAACCGAAACAGTTTAATTCTTAACCAGGCATTTTCACTCAAGAAGGCAAAATTTCTATAGAAAGAGATAAATTCTCAAACCCAAAAGATGAATTTTTAACAAAATAGTTGAATTTTCAATCAAAAAAAAAAAATTCAGTCATGAAAGAAAAAAAAATTTGAATAAAATTGTGGAATTTTCAAGTGTAAAACACGAATTTCCAGCAGAGCAGTTGAATTTTCAACGAGTCAATTTAATTCCTGAAAGAAATTAAATATTCAACTTTTCAACCGAAAAAGAATGAACTTTCAACCTAAAATAGTAAGATTTTCTTCTTGCGTTTACTCATTCAGTTCGCATTCAAGTGGACAAAAGAGAAAAACAGAGGAAGAGAGAAAAGATAAATGAATGTCTGTAATAAACAGAAATTTTCATAATTTATATACTAAAAAATAACTTTTTGAATAAAAATTGAAGTTCATTTTCGAAATGTTAATTTTTTAAATACATTTTTTGTATAAAATGAACGAAAATCATACTTTTTCACCCCAGATCGACCCTTACTACTCCCAGTCTTTTTTTTAGTCAAACGTTTAGTTTTTGTATAAATAAGTAAGAGTCAAGTGTCGTGGTAATATCACCTTTCTGATCAAAAATATCCAATTCTGTTTGGGGAGAGAAAGTAGGGAGGAAAATTGGTTTTGGGGAAGATTGTTCATTGAGGGTGGCTAAGTAGGTGTTCTTGATTGAAAGAAAAATAGTTTTTTTCTGGTTAAATATTGATTTTAGTATTTGATTTTTTTCTGAAAAATCACATTGTCAATAATTATTAATGAAAAATCATGTAGTCAAATACTGTTATGAGGGATTAAGGGTGGTCGCAGGTCAGTTGGTCACTCGTATAGGAAACAGGAAAATAGGAATTTTTGAGACAGCGAAATTTTTTATTTTTAGTAGCAAAACCCATCGATAGTTAACTGGATATAATTTTTAAAATTGCATAGTTTCAAGCACTTCAAATACGAAATTCTCCATTTTAAAACTCTTAAAATGAAAAAAAATTCAGTTTTGAAAAAATTTGTAAAAATTTGAAAATTTTATTTTAAATCTGTGAAATTTTGGTTTTAATGAGTTCACAATATTTAAAAAGATTTTCTAAAATTCCAAAAAAAAATGTTATGGATTTCCAAGCAAATTTTTCTAATAATTCTGCAACATTAAAAAATTTCAAGAAAAAATTAGAATAATTTAAGTTAATGTAGTAGTTTTAAGATGTTACAAGATAATTTTATTAAGAAAGATTTCAAAACATCCTAAGAGATTTTCAATATTATTAAATAAGAATTTGGAAGATTTGAAGGCAATTTTTTTTAATTCTGCTGAATTTTTTTTTTAATTTTCAGAATAAATTCGAATAATTTTTAACGATACTTAAAGTATTCTAAAAATTTCAAAAAATGTTGTAGAAAACGTAGATTCTTGAAGTTTTTAAAATAAAATTCAGTATTTCTGTAAACATTTTGAAAGTTTTCATAATCATTGAACTTTTTAAAAAGAATTCTGATAATATTTTGAGTGATTTCTTCTTTCAAAAAATTGATTTTAAGAAAATAGTTCTAAAGATTTTGAAACATTATCAAAGATTTCCAAAACTGCCACAATAAATTGGCAGGATTTTCGACCAATTTTAGGAATAATTCGAGTCAGTTTAAAGTATATTTAAGATTTTTTGGAATTTTGAAGTGATTACAAATATTTTGAAACGTTGAAATATTCCCAAACATTTATAAAATATTTTTTCATTCGTTCCAATCATCAAATAGTCTTAAATATCTTTCAATAAAAAATAAATTCTTAGAAGTTTTCTAGATATTTATTCGACGTATCTAAACTTTTCAAAAATCTTCCTGAATTTCCTCGAGAAACCTAGGATAATTATATTTTCATAATCTTGAATGAAATAAACAAAGAACAAGTAAATGAATAGCCATTTGAAATTTTTTTCTCTATTAAACTTTTTTAAAAACATTTTCTCCTTCAAACTAAAATTTTCTTAAACTTTTGTTAAATTCTAATTTTTATTAAATTGACAAATGTTTGGTTTGAAATGCAAATCTTTGCTGAGTGAGGATTAAACTATTTAATTAAAAATGTAACTATCCTCTTGAAAATTAAGTTTTTTGTTGATAATTCATATTTTTGAGTTGAAAAGTTGAACTTTTTTGTGGAAAATTCGTTTCTTCTGGAAAATATTTAATGTTCTTTTGGTGAAAAACAAAATCATCAGAGAAAAATTTGAAGGATTCCAAGGCAATTCTTCCAAGTTTACAGATTTTTTTCAAAAAACTATGAATCATTCGAACCACTTCAAAAAACATTTACAATTTTTTTAAAACATGCTCAAATAATTACAGAATTGAAAGTGTTCAAAAAACATAAAAGAAAATGTAGATTTTTTAATATTTCAAAATAAAAATGTTTAATCGTTTAAAGAATTTGCGATAATACAACATATTTTCCAAGATTTTTAGGAATATTTAAAGCAACTCCTTATTTACCAAAATTAATGTCAAAAAAATATGCGAAAATATTTTTCAAAATTACGGAAAATTTCCAAGATTGTAAAAACAAATCCGGAAGATTTAAGGACAATTTTAGGAACAATGTGAGTCACTTTAAAAGATATCAGAAGAGTTTCAGATGTTTTTAAGTGATTTAAAATATTTTGAAATTTTGAAAATTTTCTCAAATTTGTTTCAAGTGTGAAAAAGTCCTAAATATCTTTCAAACTGACTATTTTTTTTTAATTTTGTAAAATCCTGCTAAAGAAGAAACAAAATTCTTACTTTTCTTTCTGGTTGAAGATTCATCATTTAATTTAAAAATTCCTCTCTTTCTTTGAAAGTGTAACTATTTTTTTCAAATTTCGTCATTTTTTGGCAGAAAATTAATCTTCTTGGTTAAAAATTCATCTTTTGGTTGAGAATTCAACTATTATTTTGAAAATTCGTGTTTTGATTTGACGAATTAAATTGCTTCTGATGGAGACTGGAAATTCATTTTTAGTTATCATAGCAACTATCACATTCTTTGCAGAAAATTCCTCTTTTTTGGTAAGAAATTAAACTTTCCAGTAGAAATCATATTTGTTCTTTGAAAATTCTTTCTTGAAATATTGATGCGACATATCTTAAATTTCCAAAAAAAACTTTTTGAATTTTTTCAAGAATCTTAGGAAAATTATATTTATATAATCTTAAAACAAATAATCAAACAAACCCAGAAATGAATAGTTGTTAAAAATTATTGTTTTGTTTATTACATTGATGATGCTTGTCTGAAAGAAATTTGACGAATTATTTTCTTTACTTAAATCTTTCGAACTATTCTGATGTCCTACTTTCTTGAATGCCTCTTTTATTGAACAGCCTTCTCATTATATTACTCCAGGCCCCTCCCTATCCCTCTTCCTTCCAAAATAATATCAGCTTGTAAATTCGTCTATTTCAATAAAAGTTATTGTACGATAAGCCCTCTCGTTGATCGTCTAGTAAACGGACATGGTCCAAGCAAATAGACTTATCAGAACTCTGGGATTACCTTCCCTGGAGATTTAGATAAATGTAACGATATCAGCGAAACATTCTGAATCTGACTCAGCTCGGAAATATTAATAATATTTCTAAACGACGAGAAATTTTTCTTGGCGCTCCCCCTTGCATTTATTCCGTTCACTCACTTCTGTTATCTATGTCCATTGCAATCGAATCTCCCATAAAAGATGAAGGAGATGTTTCAGAGCAGCCCACTTTGCGGGATGCTTTTATTTAGGTTAGGAAAATATTAAATGTGGGAGGAAATTCAAGGGGAAAAAGTATCACAGTTGCACAATCGAAAGACAATACTGGACTTTTGTTTGATCAACATACCGCGATGATATCTTCTCGAATCACTTGCCGTTCCATGACATTTTTCCAGTAATTCGACACACCTTTGATTCTTCTACAGTGTTGCAAAATCTAAAAATACTGGTCCATCTATTTCCCATCCTTTGAAAAAATCCATCTGTATGGTTTTTTCCATTGTTGTATCTTCTTCAAACTATGTTGTATGATTACCTGATTTTGATTGATGTTGACCTGGTAAGAATTTATTTGGATGTATTTTGTTGGTATACTGGTCCATCTATTTCCAATCCTTTGAGAGAACCCATCTGTTTATATGGTTTGTTTCATTATTGTATATTCTTCCAACTCTCTTATATCATTAGCTGATGTTCATTGGTGTTGACCTGGTATGAATTTAATGAGAAGATGTATTCTGGTCCATCTATTTCCAATCCTTCAAGAGAACCCATCTGTACAATTGGTTTATTTTACTGTTGTATATTATTTTAACTGTCTTGTATGATATGCTGATGTCCATTTTTGTTGACCTGGTATGACTTTAATTAGAAGATGTATTTCGTTGATATACTGGTCCATCTATTTCAAATCCTTCAGAAGAATCAGTTGTATAGTTGATTTGTTCGATTGTTGCAACTTCTTCCAACCGTGTTATATGATTACCTGATGTCAATTGATGATGACCTGGTAAGAATTTAATTATATGTATTTTGTTGGTATAGTAGTCCATCTATTTCCAACCCTTTGAGAGAACCCATCTGCATAGTTGGTTTGTTTCATTATTGTATATTCTTCCAACTGTCTTATATGATTAGCTGATTTTCATTGGTTTTTACCTGGTATGAATTTAATCAGAATATGTATTTTGTTTATTTACTGGTCCATCTATTTCCAACCCTTCAGAAAAACCCATTTGTATAGTTGGTTTGTTCAAGTGTTGTATCTTCTTCCAACCGTGTTACTTGATTACCTGATGTTAATTGATGTTGCCCTGGTAAGAATATTATTAGATGTATTTTGTTGGTATACTGGTCCATCTATTTCCAATCCTTTGAGAGAACCCATCTATGCAGTTGGTTTCTTTCACTGTTGTATATTCTCCTGTCTTGTATGATTAGCTGATGTTCATTGGTGTTGAACTAGTACGAATTTAATTAGAAAATGTATTTTGTTGATATGCTGGTCCATCTATTTCTCATCTCTTAGAAGAATCTAATTAAAAGATGTAATTTCTTGGTATACAGGTCCATCTATTTCCCATCCTTCAGAAGGACTAATCTTTATAGTTGATTTGTTCCATTGTTGTTTCTTGTTCCAACCGTTTTGTATGATTAGCTGATGTTGATTGATTTCGTCCTGGTAAAAATTCACTTATAAAAGATTTATTGTGTCGGATATTGGTCCATCTATTTCCGATCATTCAGAAGAACCCATCTCTATGGTGGGTTTGTGCCATGGTTGTATCTCCCTATGCTATATGATATAGACGGGATAGTAGACGCTTTAAAAGATTCTTTTAAAGAACTATTAGGAGGTGAAGATATAGGGCAACAAAACTACGACATTGAACATGATGCATTAGAAAACCCAATTGAAAAAGTCAGTGTCACTGAGGTCAGAGATATAATTAACAACTTGAAAAACGGTAAGGCTGCTGGTTTAGACAGTATTAGCGCTGAAATGCTTAAATACGGTGGCGAGTACATACCTCACAGGTTGTGCGAATTGATAAATTTATGTTTCGAGACAGGAGAAGTCCCAGACGATTGGAGAAAGGCGATTATTGTACCAATATATAAAAAGGGAGATAAAAGCAACTGCAGTAATTACAGAGGTATCAGCCTACTAAGTACCGTAAGTAAAATATACTCAAAAATACTTATTCGTAGGGTAATGGAAATTACAGAAGAGAAGATATGGGAAGTCCAATGTGGATTTATGCCAGGAAGGTCATGTACAGATCAGATATTTAGCCTAAGACAGATCACAGAAAAAAGCTTGAGAGTAGGAAAGAAAGTTTTCTGTGCATTTATTGACCTACAAAAAGCTTTCGACACGGTAAATAGAAGTAAACTTTGGGAAGTCCTTAAAGAGTATGGAGTGAATGGAGGGCTCCTACAAGCAATAAAAACAATATATACGGGTAGTAAAGCAAGTGTAAGGGTAAATGGGAAACTGAGTGACTGGTTCGATATTATGCAAGGCGTGAAACAAGGATGCGTTATGTCCTCGTGGCTATTTATCATATTCATGGATAAGTGTCTAAGAACTGCCCTCTTCAACGAAAAAGGTATAGATCTCGAAACCGTCAAAGTACGTGGGTTGGCTTTCGCAGATGACAAGATTGTTATGGCAGAATCAGTCGAACACTTGCAAAGAATGTTGACTAAACTTAACACAAGCATGAAGAACATGGACCTCAAAATTAACGTGAATAAAACGAAAGTCATGGTTTTTGAGGGAAAAAGTGAGAAAACAATATGCAACATTGTCCTAAATGATGTGAGATTAGAACAAGTTGACAAGTACGTATATCTAGGTAGTCTATTCACTAACGACGGAAAAATAGATGGGGAATTAGATAGGCGCATAAATAAGGGTAAGCAGGTTATCGGTAGAGCAGGATCCATCCTCACGAATAAAAACATATCAAAAAAAGCTAAAGTGGCCATACATAATTCCATATTCGTACCAACTGTACTATACGGTAGCGAGGCATGGACCTGTCAAGAAAAGGACAGGAGTAAAATCAACGCGATCGGCATGAAACCTCTGCGCATAATATGCGGAAAAACACTGATGGACAAAGTCCGAAACGAGATAATCCTCAAAGAATGTGGTACAGGAGACACGCTAGTTGACATATGGGAAAGAAATCAGTTAAGATGGTTCGGCCATCTTGAAAGAATGAAAAAGAACGACTGACGAAGCAAGTATATAAAGGTAAAGTAAATGGCAGAATGCCCAGAGGTAGACCGCCGAAAGAATGGTTAGAATCTGTAAATGAGACATTGATCCGAAGAGACATAAGAAGTCATAGGAACAGAAGAGCTTGCATGAAGAAATGCATGGACGTAAAGGAAGCTAGAGTAGTATGCCAGGACAGAAATGTGTGGCGACAAATAGTTTATAAGCAGAGTGACAATAGAGTGAATGATGCCTGAAACAAAGACCTTGGATACTAATGGGCCCAAGTGGGGAACCATACATAACAATTTTGTGAGGCTCCTCACTTGGGATGATCGCTAGAGAGATTGATCAGCAACCTGGGTCGGAGCAGTGTTGCGGAGTGAACGTGTTATTTGAATAAATAACACGAAAACTCCAGATCAATCTAAAATATCTATACCATAACACATATACCTACATACCTATCTACCTTATACCATATAACGACCTACTTTACACCTATATACCTATCCCACTACTTTCCAACCGAGCAAGTCACGCCTACCCCGAAAGGGAAATGGCTTAATGGTATAATAATAATAATAATAATAACAAACGTGTTGTATGATTAGCTGATGTCAGTTGATGTTGACCAGGTAAGAATTTAATTAGAAGATTTTGTATTTTGTTGTTATACCGCTCCAGTATACAAAAAAATCTTTCAATTAAATTCTTACCTAGTGAACAGTAATCAGATCAGCTTATCACTTGATTCACATTTTTCATTTAGAACCAGGGTGTATTCCTGACCAGGAATTCGAAAAACCCACGGGGATTTTCACTTCTGAAATCCTTTCGAATCTCGTGATCCATGAATCTCGATTAATCAAAATGAGTAAGATTTTTAGAGGAATATAGCTTTTATAGGATTTATAGGAATATAGATTTTATATGGGAATATAGATTTTCTTAGAGGAATATAGCCGACACGTATATTTCAGATATAAGAAAAAAAATGTCCACGACGACATGGGTAATATTCGTCACTCCGTGGAAAATATTATTATCAAATATTATTTGTTTTTTGAGTTTTTTCCAAAAATCACATATTTTGTTTTGAAAATGCTATGATTGTCAAACTAATTCAGATGTTCAAATTTTCTTTTTGGGATTTTGTGACTTTTATCGTCCTCTTTCACAATTTGCAGGAAAATGTGAAAATGTCCAAAACTGATAAAAGGATGATTTGTTTAAAAATATAGGAATTTGATTTTTACCAAAAATCTATACTTATATTCTTCTCTATTTCTTAATTTGGCCTTCTATAAAGCCAATTTACTTTTTGCAATATTTAAAAAAATTCTGCTAATATAAGGGAAGCATCATATTAGTAATTCTCACCAGTAGGGTAAGAGCACTAGTGGTTGGCACTGCGCCGGTTATTGGCACCCTCTCTCATTTTTGTTAAATTTTAAGAAAATGCAAACATTTATCGTATTTTGATGGTATTATTTTAATTCTACCATTATTTCTGCGTGTACCGACATATATAATTCATACAAAATAATGTCAAATTTAGTTATAAAATAATGAATTCACTTCAGTTCTTAGGGTGCCAAGAATTTATCCGGTTTTCTAAAGAAAATGTGTAGCTGACAACATTTTTTAATTTTGTTCAAACAACGTTGTGAACAAGTAAATCTGTTCCAATTTTTGTGAATATTGAAAAGAAATACTTGCAATATAATCAAAATAAGGAATGAACCTCGGCAATAATTTATTTATTAATTTTAGGGGGGGTGCCAATGGAAATTAATATTAAAAGTATGGTCTCTAGTCGTTGGCACTCCAGTGCCAATGACCAGACCATGCAATTCGGGAATGATTTCATTCATTGGCACCCCTGCCTCGCCGGAAAAAAGTGTGGTTATGTAATCTCAAGACCTTGTGTTGACATGAGCCATTTCACGTATTTCTGATAAAATGAAGTGTTAAAAGTGCCGGAACAACAAAAGTCTTTACTAGGTAGACGAAAAAGTAGCTAACAATTATAATAAATGAAGCTGTCATTTTAATACCGGGATACCGGTAATCGTAACCTCCAAAGTTCTGTTCATTTAATTTATTATTCTTTTCAGACCTCGAGGTATAGGTAAATATTGGTTTTATTTAAATTATGAATAGAATTTTATTATCTTTATACATATTGTGTTTAATAATATTGTCGTACAATGTTTTAAATGTTACGCAGGAATTCATGTTATTATAAATAGCCAAAGTTTTTATTTAATCGGTGGGTGACTTGTTTTAACTATATTTATGTATCCATGTTTGAATTTGTTTCTTAATTTTTCTAGTTTGAAGTAGAAAATGAGAAAATTAGTAACATTTATGGTTTTTATTTTATTTATTGCCATATGTTTGCCCGTCAGAGAGTATCTCTGAGGAAAGAAAAACATAAGCCGAAGAATAGATATGTGAAATGGCTAGGCTTTATAGCTGCTGTCAAAGAAGTTGGCTTGTCCAAAAACAAAATTGATAAAATACTAAATTTATAATTTTTAATAGAAAATTTATTTCATATTTTCAGATGCACAATTTGTTTTTATCAATGTTTTAATGCAATTACAGAAGTTTGAGGAGGTTATGTGAGTGTAGTGCCAATCACTGGTGACGAGGGGTGCCAATAACTGGGGTTAGCAGTGCCAAGCACTAACATTTTGGGACTACATGCTTATTTTTAATAATTTTTCAAGTTTTTTTCAACTTTGAATAATAATTCAACATTCCAGTGTATTCTGTATAAAATTTTGAGTGCCGGTATAATTATCACTATTTCAGAATTCAATATTTTATGTGTTTATTTATTTCCTAAAGTCTAAATTTCCTCTTAAGGTGCCAATAACTGGTGCTCTTACCCTATCTGTCAAGAAAATTGAAATCTCTGAATTAGATCAAAACCTATAAAATTGTAAAGAATACATTTGTGACTTTTTGAAAAATAGATGTCAAGATTCAAATATACGTAGCCTAATGGAATTTATGAATCATGATAGAAAATATTATAAATAAATAAAATTTCGAATTAAAATACGGAATTTTATGAATTAATTTAATTTTGACTTGGTATAGGGAATTTTCTAATATAATTTGAATTCTAATTTATAAAAAGGAAATTTTCTAAAACATTCCATATCCCAACTCAGAATTTGTCAGATTTTAGAAATTTCTTGTTTTAAATCAAATTTTCTTTGAACTAAATCACAAATGAAAGTGCATCTAAAATCAAACACAAATCCTTAAAGTTCGAAATTGTGGTATTTCAAACTCTTGTTTTGCAAATATTAAAATTTTGAATATATAAATATTAAATTGGTAATGAGCCGTTCATATGCTATTTTCACACAAAAAAAATTTTCCACGAGAAGACAAGAATTTTTAACACAAAAGACAGATTTTCAACAAGAAAAAGTTGATTTTTATGCAACCAATTACACTAATAATCAAATAGTTGAATTTTGGAACAAAACAGAAAAATTTCAAACAAAGAAGTTGAACTTTCACATGAATATTTATATATTCATGCCAAACAGCTGAATTATTCAGAAGATAGTTGAATTTTCATCAAAATAATCAAGCCTTCAACAAACTAGTTAAATGTTTAACTAAACTGATAAATTGTTAACATGCAAAGAATAATTTTCTACCACAAGACGAATTTTCCAAAAAATACATGAATTTTCTTGTTTGACACATGAATTTTTCCTATTGAAAATTCATGATTACCAGTTTAAAAGCCAACTGTTTTCAAAAAATTTTCAACAAGAAAGTTAATTTTTTAATAAAGGAAGAATAATTCTCTCTCGAACAGTGGAATTTTCAACTAAAGAATATAAGTTCACAACTAAAAATTGAATCTAAAATTTTAAGTTTAATAATTATTTTTCAAAAAACCAGATTAGTTTTCTACGAAAAAAAACGAATGAATGGTTTAATTCTGAATTAAATAGTTGAATTTTCAACCAAAATATTTGAATTTTCAAAACAAAAAGACGAATTTGGATTTCTCAACTATAAATATAAAAAAATAATAAATACAAGAAACTATAAATATAAAAATATAAAAATTAAAAACGCTAAGGCGTTTTTAATTTTTAATTTTTTTTCAATCCACCCTAGTATGTTTGTGTTCCCAAAATAAAATTCTCCCCGTTATAATGTGACCTATTATCTGATTAGTTCTCGTTTATTTTAGTTTCCAGTAGTGGTTATGGTCGGTTGCACCACATAATTATGGGCGCATTGTCCCAAATGAAACGTAATTAATAGCGACACACTGTTTGCTTGTATTATGAACCATATGTCATTTTCACCATTCCCTGTTTCAGAAAACCTTTTTCTGTTGATGATACATTTAATATTCCATTATCTCTCATCTTTAAATTTTCATGTGGTTTTGTAATTAGCTTAATGATTTTTGGCCTCCTCGACTAATTGAAAAATATATGACAAACTTATTTATTGACAGTCATCAGCGTGGCCACTTGACCGAAAGAACGAAAAATGGACGGGAAAACATGGAAAATTATATAGTGAATTTATTTTTTAATTGGGAATTTTACAAATTTTCATAAGAAAAATCTATCCAATAACTTGAAATAATACAACTTTTATATTCTCACGTGATATAATGCAATTAGAAATACGTTAGATTTCAATTTTTTAATAATATTAAGTTTATTTGTTGAAAGTTAAAATTGTTTCAAATAAAAATCTTTCAATAAAAAAAGTTTCAAGTTCCTCAACTTTGAATATAACTCAATTATTGATTTTTCAAGTAGAAAATGGATTGAAATAATTAAAAATGATTAAATTAAAAATGATTTAAGTTGAATAAAGAAGAATGTTTGAATATTTAGCAATATTTAAATTTTCATTCAAAATGAGCAATTAGGAATAAAATATTCAAAAGTAAACAATTTTAAACTAAATAAAAGATATTTAAAAGTTTCTTCAAGATCAAAAAGTAATATTAAACCTGGAAAGATTTTAACAAATTTAAAACAAATTCTAGATTTTTCAAGATTTTGGACAAGAAATGTATCAACTTCTTAAGAATCTTGAAAGTTTTCAAGGGAATAAAAATATATAAAATGGTTTTAATTTAAAAAACTTATTTCGAAAAGAATATGCAAAAATATTTCAGAAGATTTCCAAAATTCTAAAAGAAAAATCTGAAAAATTTGTAGGCAATTTTGGTAATTTTTTATGATTTTAAGCAACTTTTAGAAAAGGTTCTCATCATTTTAGATCATGCGTGTTTGAATTTTCTGAAACATGTTAAGAAATAACTTAAAATTTAAAAATAGTAAAAAAGAACGTAAAAGGAAATGCACATTTCAAAGATTTCGAAACGAAATTTTGAAGCCTTTAAAATATTTTGGAAGGTTTCAAGAGAATGAAATATGTTCTGAAGATTACTGAAAAAATTTGGAAGGATTTTCTACTTTGAGAAATTAATTTTTAATGATTGTGCGAAAATATTTTCAAACATTTCAAATATTTCTGAAATTATCAAAAAAGAATCGCGAAGATTTTGAGGCAGTCTTATCAATTTTTTAGGATGTTGATGAATTTTTGGGAAAAATTTGACGCCCTTTACAAGAGGTTGAATTTTTTTTTTAAATTTCAAAAATAATTGAAAGTTTGGATACACCAGAAAAAATCTAAGTCAAAGCGTAGACTTTGAAGATTTATAAATTAAATTTTCAAGCTTTCTAATGATTTTAAAAGTTCTTTATTACAAAAAAATGTTTAAAGTGACTGTTAAAAAAAATTTGAAACTGCGTAAAATATAAATAATTCGACTTTCAATTCAGAAAATGTTCTGTTTCTAACCTTAATTTGTTTAAGATAATATATTTTATGACATTTTTTCTCAATACATATTAATTTTTTAAGTATTTTAGGACAAACAAGAAACATTTCAAAAGATAACTATTTAAATGTTCTGAAAAAATTTATAAAATAACTTAAAATTTGTAAAAATTGCAAAATGTGGATTTTTCAAGATTTTCAAGAATGTTTTGAAGCTTTTGAAAGATTTTGAAAATTTTCAAGACGATAGAAAAATTTTCTTAAGATTTAAGAAAAAATTTGACGCGATATTTTATTTCATAAAACCATTTTTAAGAGAACGTGTAAAAATATTTCAGAATATTTTGAATACATCCCAAATTTTTAAAAAATAATTTGGAAGATTTCGAGGAAATATTTTTAATTTTTCAGTGTTAAAAAAAATGCTATGAAAAATTCGAAGCACGTTGAAAGATATTTGAGAGTTCCGAAAAAAGTTCAAAAATAATTAAAAATTTGAACTATGCAATTTTTAATAAAAGTTACAAATTTTTTATTTGGAAGTTCAACTGCATTTGAGATAAAAGTGTTTAAATAAAAAGTTTTATCAGGGGAGAAAAAAGAAAATATTCAAAATAGAAAACTGCCGAAATATAAAATGTCTGATACTGCAAAATTCCCGATACTTGAAATTGATGGAACTTTGAGAATGAGAAAAGAAAACTTTTTCTAATCAATCATATTTATTCATTAAGAATACAATAGGAAAAAATTTGATGAAAAAATATGTTGTTTGGATCTTCGATGTATTTTTTTTATAATTATTGTTTAAATTATAAATAACAATAATTGAAAAGAGAGTTTCTGTATGTAAAAGAAAAAAAGCAAAGAAAAGATTTTTATTACTCTCGCAATAATTAAACAAAAAACTACTTCACACATTTTCAAAAAAAAAGCTTGCATTTGAATTTTCTTTCAGTTTTTGTTATTTCAAATTTGAACAAAAATTGAAGAAAAATATCAAGCGACAAAAAATGTGTTTCCTGAAATATTTCATTATTGGATTTTTTAATAAATATTTCCAAATTGTTTAAATTTAGGAATTTTCCAATTTGGTAATATTATAAACTGCCAGGAATGTTATTATTGCGAAATTAGCAAATTTTGTAATTTTCTGTTTTGAATATTTATTTTCGTGAATTTCACAGTTTTAGGAAATTTCTTTTTCCGGATTTTTTAGTCGTTCCTTTAAAAGTTTTCATTTTGTACCTAAGTGTACTTAATGGACCGTTGGAATAAAAAAATTCTGAATTGAAAATTGTATACGCTTCAATTTTAAAAGGCTGTTACTCAAAATAATTTCACTTCAAGTGCTTTTCATTTGCTGTTTAGTTTATTGATTACTTCAAATTAAAAAGATTTTACCCAGTCAAACCGTCAGTCTGATGTTGAATAAAAACGGAAATACTTCCAAACCTTTCAGTCTGAATATTGTTTAAATTTTATATAAATTATTTCAAATTCACAATTAAAATTTTTTATTTTAAGTTCCTTGAATCAGATCAGATCGTTCAGTACTAACTTCTAAAACTTTTAATTTTACAGTTTTACGAATGATAGGAATAACGAAATATTATCGTGCCAAAAATGATTCAATCAATTATTCACCCAATATTGTATACTAAAATTTGTATAATCATTCATCCTATAATTTTGGACAAAATCACATTTCCCCTTTTCTATGCTTCGAATTACTAGCTTCTGATTCGAGTGCATGTAGAGTAGGTGTCACTTGATATCAGGGAATCAAAATTTAAAAATTATATAGAATCCCTCGTAGGAAATAATCGAGGTGTAGGGTTACAACTGCATATAAGGACTTGTAATTATGAATATTGTGCTCTGAACATCTGTCGCTCCACGGGTGGTACCCGTGGTTCGTTCGTTCGTGGCACCATGAATCTATATTATAACCTTCCACCCACTCACGAATCTTCCTATGAAGGAATATTTTTCTTTTTTTTTCTTGTATAAATTTTATCATGACACTTAAATAGAGGGTGTCCAGTAGGAAGGGCCAGAGCAATACATTTTTTAATTTTTTGGTCAGGATAAGAAAAATCTCATTCTACATATAAAAATAAATTTTGGTATTTTTTCCAGATTTTTAAAACTACATCTTCTGTTAGGATATTGAATTTGGAATTTGAAAGTTCGAAGAAGTGATATTTTTGACATATTTCAACGCAAGAAGACTTCAATTATTTTCCAAAGATTTCAAAGGATTTCACAAAGATTTGGAAAATTTGTAATAGGTTTAAATCATTCCTCAAAGATTTCACGAAGATTTCAATAATTTAACAAATATTACCAAATATTTCAAAAATATTTCGAATATTTCGCAAAGATTTTCAAAGAATCCACCAATATTTCACAAAGATCTTACAATCATTTCACAAAGATTTAAATGATTTCCTGAATATTTCAAAGATTTCACATAGATTTCAAATATTTTGTAAAGATTTCAGTTAGATTTCAATGATTTTACAAAAGCTTCTATTATGTCACGAAGATTTCAGATAGATTTCAAAGATTTCAATGATTTCCTAATAATTTCACAAATATTTCAAGGATTTCACAAAGATCTCAAGTATTTCGCAAATATTTCAGATTGATTTCAAAGATTTCACAAAGTCTTCTACTATTTGGTAAAGATTTCAGATAGATTTCAAAGATTGAACACAGATTTCCTGATGATTTTACAAAGATTAAAAAAAAATTCGAATAGATTGAAAATACTTCACAAAGACTTCAATCATTTCTCAACGATTTCACAAACATTACAATAAGTTCACAAATATAACCGAATATTTCAAAAATATTTCAAATATTTCGCAAAGATTTTTTATGAATTCACAAAGATTTAAATGATTTCCCAAATATTTCAAAGATTTCACAAAGACTTCAAATATTTCACAAAGAGTTCAATAATTTCACAAATACTAACGCATTTTTCATAAATATTTGAAAAAGTTCGCGAAATTTCTTAAAGAATTCAGACAGATTTCGCAAAGGCTTCACAAAGATTTTTCAAAGATTTCACAAAGATTTGAGTGATTTCCTAAAGATTTCAAAGATTGATTGAAGATCCCAAAGATTTCCTGATGATTTCACAAAGATGTAAAAAGTTTCGAATGGATTCAAAAGACTTCACAAAGACTTCAATCTTCAATCAAAGATTTCACAAAGATTTCAATCATTTCATAAATATTACCGAATATTTAATAAATATTAAAGATATTTCACAAAGATTCTTAATGGATTCAAAAAGATTTCACTAGGACTTTACAAAGATTTCATAGAGATTTCACAAAGATTTAAATGATTTCCCAAAGATTTTAAATATTTTGCAAAGATTTCAGATAGATTTCACAGATTTCACAAATACTTCACGAAGATTTGAAAAAGATTAAAATGATTTCCTAAAGATTTCGACGATTTCACAAAGATTTCAAATATTTTACAAAGATTTCAATAATTTCAGAAATATTACCGAATATTTCATAAATATTTAAAATGTTTTGCAAAGATTTTCAAAGAATTCAGAAAGATTTGAAAAAGGCTTCACAAAGATTTTACAAAGATTTCACAAAGGTTTTTTTAGTGATTTCTCAAAGATTCCAAATCATTTGCAAAGAATTAAGATAGATTTTAAAGATTTCATAAAGACGTAAAATATTTCGGAAAGATTTAAGATAGATTTCAAAGATTGAAAAAAGATTTCAAAGATTCCATAATGATTCCACAAACATTCAAAAGGTTTCGGATATATTTAAAAGACTTCACAAAGATCTTATGAACATTTCTCTCAAAGATTTAAATGATTTCCCAAAGGTTTCAAATATTTTGCAAAGATTTTAGATAGACTCCATAGATTTCATAGAGGCTTTTATTATTTTGCAAAGATTTCAGATAGATTTCAAAGATTGAACAAAGATGTAAAAGATTTTGAATCAATTCAAAAGACTTCACAAAAACTTTAATCTTTAATCAAAAGTTTTACAACGATTTCGATAATTTCACAAAAATTTTAAAACATTTTCAAATATTTCGCAAAGATTTCCAACGAATTCACGAAGATTTCAGAAAGATTTTACAAAAATTCCACAAAGATTTATATGATTTCCCAAAGATTCCAAAGATTTTAGAAAAACTTCTATTATTTCACAAAGATTTTAGATAGATTTCAAAGATTGAACAAAGTTTTCAATGGTATCACAAACATTTAAACGAATTTATATAGACTTAAAAGACTTCACAAAAACTTCGAGCATTTCTTAAAGATTTCACAAAGATTTCAATAATTTCAAAAATATTACCAAATATTTCGGAAAAATTTTTTAAGAATTCACAAAGATTTCACAAAGACTTCAAGAAGATTTGACAGAGATTTAAATGATTTCCCAAAAATTTCAGATTTCACAAAGATCTCAAATATCTTGCAAATATTTCAGACAGACTTCAACGATTTCACAAAAACTTCTATTATATCACAAAGATTTCAGATAGATTTCAATGATTTCACAAATATTTTAAAAATTTCGAATGGATTTGAAAGACTTCACAAAGACTTCAATCTTTTCTGAAAGATTTCAATAATTTGAGAAATATTTCAAATACTTCTCAAAGATTTTCATCGAATCCACAGAAATTTTACAAAGATTTTACAAACATTTCACAAAGATCTTAATGATTCCCAAAGGATTGCAAATATTTTACAAAAACTTCTATAATTTCACAAAGATTTTAAATAGATTTCAAAGACTTCACAAAATCTTCAATCATTTCTCAAAGATTTTACGAGGATTCCAATAACTTCACAAATATTACCAAAGAAGTGACTTCAATCATTTCACAAAGACTTCACACACATTTCACAAAAATTTAAATTATTTTCCAAATATTTCAAAGATTTCGCAAAGATTTCAAATATTGAGCAAAGATTTCAGTTAGATTTCAAAGATTTCACAAAAACTTCTATTATGTCACAAAGATTTCAGATAGATTTCAAAGATTGAAAAAAGATTTCAATGATTTCCTAATTATTTCACAAAGATATTAAAGATTTTGGATATATTTAAAAGACTTCACAAAGAATTGAATCAATTCTCAAATATTTTACCAAGATTTCAATAATTTCACAAATATTACCGGATATTTCATAAATATTTAAAATGTCTCGCAAAGGCTTTCGAAGAATTCACAAATATTTCGCAAAGATTTTTAAAGAATTTAGAAAGATGTCACGTACAAATATTTGAAAGGTTTCAATGAATTCTGTTAGATTTCACAAAGATTTTAATCATTTCACAAATTTTACCAAATATTTCAAATATTTTGCAAAGATTTCCAAACATTTTTCGAAGATTTGACAAAATTGCAATAACTTTTCGAAGATTTCATAGAGATTTCACAAAGATTTCAAATATTTTGCAAAGATTTCGGATAGACTTAAAATATTTCACAAATACCTATATTATTTCACAAAGATTTCAGATAGATTTTTAAGATTGAACAAAATATTCAAATATTTCGCAAGATTTTCAGATAAGTTCCAAAGATTGCACAAAGATTTCAAAGATTTCAGATAGGTATAAAAGAGTTCAAAAAGACTTCAATGATTTTTCAAAATTTTCAATAATTTCACAAACATTACCAAATATATGCCAAAAATATTTCAAATATGAACTGAACCGTTTTCAGAAAGATTTCAATGATTTCCTAAAGATTTAACAAAGATTTTGATAATTTGACAAATATTACCAAATATTTTACGAAGATCTAACAAATGCTGCAATGATATCTCAAAGATTTTTTGAAGATTTGACGAAGTTTTCAAATATTTCGCATTGCCCCCTGTGCCCCATAGGACTAAATTTTTTTTGTGAACTAAAGTACCTAAAAGAAATGAATTTTTTCAATTATCTTCTTTGCGTGTCTTTCAGATCACAAAAATTTGTACTTTTTAGGAAATAGAGAAAAATAATTCATAGTATGGAAAACTTCAACTTCTTGTTTAACTATTTTTATAGGAAAATAATTCATAAAAGGTGGAGAACGTGGGAAAATTAGATCGAGACCACCAGAATTTTTTTTCAACGTATGTTTCTTCTAATCAAATAGCACATTGCGATGAACGAATTTACTTTTTTAAATCAAGTCACTGTAGTGAACTTTTTGAATTAAAAGATACATTCTATTCATTTCTTTCAATAAATTAATTTAGAGAACCCAAGGATTTCTGAGCTTCATTGCTGTTTTTTAGTTCCTTTGAATTCTTTTAAATTTTTTTCGGTGATTTCCCAATTTTTTAATTTTACATGGTTGGCAATGTGATATTTTTTTGAAAATTTCTTAATATATTTCTCAATACATTTGACATATGACTGAATTAAAAACCAGAAAGAATGAAGAGCTTTTACAAAAACTTATCAAACTTTTTTATTTTTAAAAGAATTAATTGGACCAAAAAATGTTTAATAATAATTCAAAGCCTCGCTTAATTATTTTATGAAGTCCTAAATATTTATAAATAAATTATTCCCTAGTTCAGGAATTTTGTTCTCTGTACAAATATGTGTGGGAAACAATGGTATCTTCCCTTGGTAAACGAATATTTGAAACTTTCAAATTTTTTTAGAAATGTTAAATTATTTACTTATTAATTAATTCCTTAGTTATTAGTTTATTATTACTTATTAGTTAATTCCTGCCAAAAAATTCGATTTCTGGTCCACGCGTCCCGCGAAATGAAAACTCATACATGTATGTAAATCTCATGAATTTCAATGTATAAACTAACAGTGCTTCTTCGGTACTCACACAGCCAACACCTGATGCAGATGGGATTTTTTTTCACCCATAAAATACATGAAAATTTATGTATGGCTCAATAAAAATTGTACGAAATTCATTTTAGGCAAAATTCAGTTTTTAGGAGTAGCCAACCACGAAACGCTTTTATAACGCTTCTCTAACTTTGAAATATTCTTTTCTGCGATATTATCGTAGAAATCGTGTATTAATTAGTTTTAACGCATTGAAAACTCATTGTTTGAACTAAAAATTGATCTTTTTTTACAGTAATTGGATATTCGTCGATAAAAATGTAGCTATTCTATATTAAATCGAAAATTAATTTTTTTTCTTAAAAATGTAGGTATATATTATATTTTGTTAAAAATTCGTGTTTTTTGGTAGAATATTTAACTATTTGGTGAGAAATTCATTTTTCTTGGTTAGAGAATTATCATTCATGTTAAATTTTTTTTGTGAATCCAATGTTTTTGTTGAAAATTCCTCTTTTCGGTTTGAAAAGTATATGCTTTGGTTGAGGATACAACTATTTTGCTGAAAATTCATCTTTTTTGACTGAGTTCAAGTGCTTTTGGGTTAAATCAAAAATCTTTTCAAATTGAAATGTTAGCTATCACATTTTTCGTTGAAAATTCATATTTTTCTGTTAAAAATTTAACTACTTAGTTGAAAGTGCGAATTGCTCTATTGAAAATTCATTTATTCCTTTGATAACTCATCATTTTAGTTGAAAAACCTTTTTCTTTTTGGTTCTTTGTTGAAAATTATTATTTTTTTTTGCTTTAAACTAATTATTTCAACTGCAAAACCTAACTTTTCCATATGTATGGTTGAATCTTCTTCAGTTCATTAAATAATTATTTGAGACACTAATTCATATTTTTTGTTGAAAATTCATTTCTTTTTTCGAAAATTTAAAAAAGTTGTTAAAAATTTCGAATTATTTTCCTCACTGCAGACTTAAAAATTCCATTTTTTTATAGAAAATTAATTTTTTGTGCTAGAAATTTAATATTTTGTTTAAAAATTTCACTTATTCAGGGAACATTTATTCTATTTGGTTGTAAATTACTTTTTTTTGCAGAAAATTTAACTATTTTATTTTAAATTAAAATTGTGTTTGTTAGTTGAAAATTCATGTATTTTGTTGGAAATTTGTATTTTTTCGTAAAGAATTCGTCTTTTGGGTTGAAAATTCAACATTAGGTTGAAAGTTCATTGATTTGGTTGAAGATTTAATATTGTAGTTCAATATTAATTTTCCGGTTGAAAGTCACAACTGATAGAAAATTAATTTTTTTTTGGTTGAGGAATTAAATATTTTGTTGAAAATTCCTCTTTTGTGGCTGAACTCAACCTTGTGTGGTTGAAAATCAATTTTTTTACTGAAAATTCAACTGCTCTATTCTATATTCAGAATTTATATTTTTTGTCTGAAAATTCATGTATTTTGTTGAAAATGTGTGTTTTTGAACAGACAATTTGTCTTTTGGTTGGAAACTCAACTATTCCTTGAGAAATTTATTTTTTTGTTTGAAGATTAATCATTTTAGTTAAAAATTAAATACTTCGGTGGAAAATTCAACTCTTCTTGAAAATTTCGTCCTTTTTGGTTAGAAAATTAGTTTGTTTTGGTTGAGGATTCATTTAATTTGCCAAAAATTTGAATTTTTTGTCTAATTCAACTGTTTTTATATTAAATGAAAAATTAGCTACTTCATTTATGGTAGAAAATTTATCTTTTCTAGTTGAGAGTTGAACTATCAGATTGAAAATTCCTTAAATTCAATTATTATCAATATTCCATTTTTCATTATTTTTCACAAATTGAAAATTAATTTTTAAACTGAAAATTAAACCATTCCATTTTTTGTATGGAAAATTGATCTTTTGTGACAGAACTGTAATCTTCTTGGTTAATGATTCATCTCTTTTGTTGAAAATTGAACAATTTTATTTAAAATTTAAAATTATTAATCTTGGATTAGTTAATTTTTTGAGAGACTTATTCATCTCTTTGGTTGAAAATTAATTTCTTTGGTTGAAAATTTAAATATTAGTTTGAAAGATTCTTGAATGCAAATATTTGGCTGAAAATTCAGGCATTTTGTTAAAAATTAATTCTTCTGTTACAAACTAATCGGCATGGTATGAAATTGATCTTCTTGATTGCAAATAATTTTCTTTCAATGAAAATTCGTTTCTTCAAATTGTGATAGAGATTTAATTTTCTTGGTTGAAAATTTTTACTTTTTTAGTTGAAAACTCATATATTTGGTTGAAAATTTGTCTTTCATAACAGAAAATTCATATTTTGGTTTGAAAATTCAACTATTTGGTTAAATTTAAGTTTTGGAAGATTCATTATTTCTGTTAAAAATTTGTTTCTCTAGTTGAAAATTCCACTCTTTTGTTGAAAGTTCCTCTTTTTCATTTGAAAAATATACTGTTTTTGATTGAGGATTCAACTAATTTGTTGAAATTCGAAATTTTTTGTTAAAATGTACTGGTTTCGAATCAAATAAAAATATTTTAGGTGGAAATATCAACTATTACACTTTTGGTAGAGAATTCGTTTTTCATAATAGAGATTCCTTACTTTAGTGAAAAATTCAACTTTCTTGATAAAAATTTCTTTTTTCTTGGTTAATAATTTATTCGTTTTACGTTAATAATCTCCTAGGTGTAAGATGATTTTTGGACCTGATAGAAACATTTAGAACAGGGAGGGAAAATGAAAAATTGGTCAGGGAAAAGACAGGAAATTTCAAAATTGGGTTTTTGTAGCAACCCTGTATTGGCCTTCGGAAATGAAAAAAAAGTTGCAATTTAATTAAAGACTTTTACTATAAAAATATTTGATAAATTTAGTGGTATATAACAAATTTTCAATTTTAGCTTAATAAAAAAATGCAATTTTTGATACTTGAAAAACTGAATATTGGTGTAAAATAAAAATGTATTCGAATCAACAATTAGTTGATTCCTGGATTATTAATTTGCTGGCATCCACATTTGCTTATATTAATATTTAAAAAACATTTGAATTAAAAAAAAAATGCACAATTTTTCAATCTGTCGGGTTGAAAAGTAAGTTTTCTTGTTTAATAGTATATTGTGCTACAAGTTCAAAAAGCGAGAGTTTTAAATCGTCGCTTTTTCAATGTGTGGGACACGATACTTTTTCTATAATTTGTTTAAAAAGTGCTAGTTTTTGTTGACCTGTTTTTTGTGTAAAAAGAAGGCGATTTTTTGTCAATTGGCGCAACAATAACACCGTATTTTCGGAGAAACTGACGGTGTTTTAGGTTAGGGACGGATTCGGAAAATAGAATGAAGTTGGCTGCGCACGATGCACGAGCACACCCGAGGCAGCACGAACACAACCGGAGTAACACGAAGTAGTTTTCACTTTATTTACTTTTCTCACTGTGCCTCACTTTTATCACTGCGTCCATTTACTTTTTCCACTGCATCCGTCCACTGTTTTCATTGTTGCTCGGAAAGGTCGGCACTGCGCATGCGCCACGTCAACGAACAAAAATCGGTCACTTTTTACACCAAAAACAAGTGGAAAAACTGGCACTTTTTCGCAAATTATAAAAAAAAGTAATTCCTCATCTAAATTAATTAATCATTCAAAATTTTACGAAAAATGTTCTCGAACAAAATGTTTCACCCGGGTAAATTATTTTCCAGTTGCATTAAATCTCTGCAATTTATGACAATTAAAATGTTCAAATCGAAAATTAAAGAGAAGGGCGTTATCAGGCCGGAATTTCTCTGCCGATATAGCCGGCTCGGCGTGTAAAAACAAACCCACACAAATTAGCGCGGACGTTTGCAATTTATTTACGAGTCTTTCGCTAAATAAATTTGACCATTGGGAGACCCATCGACGCGGAAAATGAGGGGTTATTTAATGGCGGCGCCCTGCGTTATCGGCCGAGTGTGTACCGACCGAGCATCGATGCCTTTTATAACAATGTGACGTTTCGCGAGCGAACAATCGTCACAAATCACGCATTGTTGCACGCGTCAGGTATTAACTCTGAATGTATATGTATGTATATGCAAATCTGCATATGTATGCGTATAAATGCAGACGCGTGAGATAACGCGAACGACGTTATCTTTCGAAGCGAATGCGCGATTTCAGAATTTGTCATTCCAGGCGCCGAACCGCGTTTGCATAAATACATTTCGCGGTCAAATGTGCCGGACGCTTCGCGATCGACCCCTTCACTTTCGATAACGTTCCCTCAATTTGCTATATTTTGAATTTAAAACTTTTCGCGCCACTGGCATTGCCGCTTCTTGTTCACATGTTATATACATATTACGTAAAGAATTTTCTGCATCATCAACTTTGTATATCTAAATTTCTCAATAAATAATTTTACTTTTACATAAATAATGTTTTTAAGTGTTTCTAAACACTATTGATGAAAAATAAAATTTAAATTGTAAATGATTATTTGTTAATGGGAAATAATTATATTCTTAACTTTTTGATACGACACTATAATTTATAAACTTTCTCGCATTTTTAAAGAGATAAGAAAAGTTAAATCATGGGCAGAAACTGATTTTGATGAATTCGAAAGAAATTATAAGCTTTCAATAATTATATGGAAGATTTAGGGAGATTAAATTTTTTTCAAGATTTTTGGGAAAATTTTAAATGGTTTTGGTTTTATTTTCAAAAAATAATTTCATGTTCCAAAGATTAGGAAATGTGTAAAAAAAGAATATGGAAAATTTTGAATGATTGTTTTTTAATTAATTCTAAGAGAAAATTGTAGAAGCTTACAGGATATTTTTAATTAATTTCTAAAATTTCTAAATAGAGTGTGAAAGATTTTAAAGGAAAATATTGCAATTTTGCCATATGTTCTAATATTTTTTAATTTAAAGAAAAATTTGAGTAAATTAAAGAGATATTCAGAAGTTTCGAAACGATTGAGAAATAATTTAAACTTGTAAAGATTTTTTAAGAATTTTGTAAGGTTTCACAGAAATGAAAAAAAATTAGGATTCTATGAAAAATCTAAGTCATTTTTCATTCTGAAAAATTAATTTCAAGAGATTATTTAAAAAGATTTTAAAAGATTTTTAAAAATTCAAAATATTTTCAAAGAAGAATCTGAAAGATTTCAGGACATTTTTTTTGATTCGGAAAATATTCAGGCCAAACTTGGATAATTTTCAAAGATTAGAAGGTTCAAAAGGTTTGACTAGATTAAAAAAAAATAATTATCTTAATATTCGTGTGAAATTTTTAAATGATTTTTCATTTGGAAAAATAAACATTAAGAAAAAATTAAAAAAGTTTCTTAAAAATACCAAACGATTTCATACAATTTCGAAAAAGAGTGTAAAAGATTTTAAAGCATAATGTTCCAATTTGGTGAGATTCAAAAAATCAAGTAAATTCAAGAAAAATTTAGTAGAATGAAAGAGATTCAAAAATAATTATAAACTCTAAAAGATTTGTTACATTTTGAACGATTTTTCAACATTTTAAGAAAAATTCGAGTCTGTTCAAAATATTTGTAGGAATTTGAGACCTTTTGAATACATTGGAAATATTCGAAAACTTGGAAACATTTCCGAAAATTTATCAAATATTTCTTGATTTGTTTAGGACTAGTCCTAAATATCTTCTAGAAAGACCCGAATTTTTCCTAATATTTTGTAAAATCCTATAAAATAAAAAAAATGTCTTTAAAATCTTCTAGATTCTTTTTTGACGCATCTGAAATATTAAAAAATCTTTTTTCAATTTTCTCAAGAATCTTATGAAAATTATGTTTATATAAATCTAAAAACAAACTGATAATACTCATTTTCTTGTTCTGAATTCCCAGAATTTAATTTCAACTTGAATTTAAGTGTTCCAAAACCTTTAATAAATAGTTATTTGAAATTCGTATGTTATATTATTATCAATATTATTTCGAATTTTTTTATTTATTTAGAAAACGTCTATTATGTTTTTAAATGTAATATAAAAGAAGTTTTATATAGAATATACTTTTTTTAATTTCAGAATTTCCTATTACAAACTTTAAAAATTTGGAAACGGAATAATATAAAAGCCTAGATGTCTATTGATCTTAGGTGTATTCTTTCCCCTTTTTTTCTTGCGCTTCCATTTTTTTTCAAATTCTTCTTTTTTACAGAATTCTTCTTTTTCATCCTGTTTTAAGGAAATTTTTCTCATTCCTCTTTTTCTCTTTTTTGGTTCAAATGTAGACTGAATTAATAGAGTCAATCAAGACTTGGTTGAAAGTTGAACTACTCTGTTGAAAATAATTTTTTTGGTTAAAAATGTATCTGTTGGTTATAAATATAACCATTTTATTTTTAGGAAGTTAATCTGCTTGGTAAAAAATCTTTTTTCAGCTTGAAAATGCCAATTTTTGGTTAATAACAATCAGGTTTGGTTAAGGATACTTAACTTTTTTCTTGAATATTCTATTATTTTGGATGAATTCAATTGATTTTTATTTAAAATTGAAATTTTTTTTGTAGAAGCATTACCTATCACATTTTTTATTGAGGATTCATCTTTATCACTTAAAAGTTCAACTACCTGGTTGAAACTTGAACTACTTTTTTAAAAATGAATTTTGGTTTGGTTGAAGATTTATCGTTTGAGTTGAAAATTCATATTTTAGGGTTGAAAATTGAACTGTTTTGTATGAAATTGCATTTTTTAGGTTTAGCAATTCAACAATTTGGCGGGAAATTAACTTTTTTCTTGAAGATTTATATTCTTGGATGAAAATTCGAATATTTGGTTGACAATGAAATTATTTTTATGAAAATTTACTACATGGAATAAAATTCAACTATTTTGTTAAAAATTCACATTTTTGGTTAGAAAAAAAAATTCGGGCTGAAAATGTAACTTTTTGAGGATAATTCGCCTTTTCGTCTTAAAGATTTAACACCTTTGTTGAAAATTGATATATTTAATTGAAAAATCATATTTTTGATAGAACAATAATCTTTCTGGTGGAAAAATCTATCTTTTTGGTTAAGAATTTGATTCTTTTGTTAAAAATTTATCGTTTTGGTAGAAAAATCAACTATTTTGTTAAAAACTCGTTTTTCTTCTCTCATTCAACTGGCTGAAAATTCTGTTTTTTTTTTTAGAACACCAATCTTCCTGGTGGAAAAATCATTTATTTGTTTGAAAATTTAACTATTTTGTAGAAAATTGCATTTTTGGGCTCAAAAATTGGAGAATTTAGCACAAAATTAACTTTTTTATTCAAAATTTATATTTTTGGGTGAAAATTCAAATTTCTCGTTTCAAAATAAAACTTTTTTATAATAGTTTACCTACATGAAAGTGAATTTAACTATTTTGTAAAAATTTTAAATATTTTGTAGAAAATTTACATTTTTAGTTGGAAAATTAAAATTTCGGGTTGAAAATTCAACTGTTTTGAGGAAAAATTCGTCTTTTTCTCTTCAAAATTCAACAGCTCTGTTGAAAATTTATTTATTTTATTGGAAATGTCTTCTTTATGATAGAACATTAGTCTTCCTGGAGGAAAAATTCATCTTTTCGGTTGAGAATTTATTTTCCTTATCAATTTTTTGGTTGAAGATTCAACGTTATTGTTGAAAATTTATATTCTATGTTGAGATTTGAACTATTTTTTTGAAAACTAGTATTTTGGGTTCAACCCAACTATAGTAGTTGAAAATTCGTCTTTTGGTAGAAAATTTATCTCTCATTGTAGAAAAGTCATATTTTTTGGAAGACCGTTAATCTTTTTTGCGAAACAATTCATTCCCTAGGTTGAAAATTCAACTATTTGGTTAGAATTTTTTTTATTGCGAATTCAACTACTTGGTTGAACTACATTGTTGGATTTTTTCATGATGCACCTCTTTTGTTAGAAAGTTATCCTTTTTGGTAGGAATTTATTTTTTGTATGAGAAACTAATTTCTTACCTGTTGGTAATTTATATTCCTGTTTAGGTACACGATCTACCTTTTATAAGAGTAAATTCATATTTCAACTGTTCTCTAAAAAAAATCGTCTTTTTTTTTTGAGAAATTAGCTCTTTTTGGTTGCATTTTCATCTTTTTTGGTGGAAGATTCGATCGTTCAGTTGAAAATTCATCTTTTCAGGATTCAAATTCAACTACTTTGATAAAGTCGTAGTTTTTGGTCTAACATTCAACTGTTTTTTTTAATTCGTCCTTTTGGATTAAAAATTAATTTTTCTAGGTAGGAAAGTCATCTTTCTTGGATTAAAATAGGCTTTTTTGTAGAAAATTTGACTTCCTACAAAGAAATGCCTCTTCTTGGTGCAAATTTTACTTTTTAGAAGTGAATGTTAAAAACATAAACTTGGAAAATTAAAATTTGGATTGAAAATTCATCTCTTTGGTAAAAAATCTTGAATTCTCTTAAATTTAAAGTGTTTCATATTGAATGCAATATGCTCTCTACATCAATTTTATTGAAAAGATTGCATTCTATTATTCTCCTTTTTTTTTGTTAAAAAGCACCTTTTTCCCCTGTTTTGAGAGAATTTTTGGCTACGTTACGTTTCGGTGTGGGGATTACAAAAACTACGCTCTTCAACGTGTGGGTTGGGGGGGGGGCAATAACCCAAAATTGGTAACTCTAATTTATGGAAGATCCCATTCTGGAAGACATATTCAAAAAGTAATTATTTGTTTGGATTCTATAGCTAATTGTGAAGAGAAATGTTGAGTTTCAACTCGGTTCATCTAATATTGACGATTCTGCATAAAATTAACTAAAACGTCTTTTTTCTTATGGGAAATACGTGATCCAATTAATTTATTCAATGAAAATTTCAATAAAATATTGATAAATGTTAATTGAAACTAAAGTTGAATTCACAATCTTTTCTATCAATAAGATCCTTTTAAATAAATTCGGGGCTTCATGGGGCTGGAGGAACCTCCAAATATAATTTTTTTTCAGATGAATTTGTTTTGGTCGATTCGAACAAATTTGGTGGCGATATGCATGAAAATTCGAAAATATCAAAAATTTTCAAATATTTGCCTGCGTCGTTATTTGTTTCCTCAGGAGGGTGGAGGAGGGGGGGGGGCAAAATTATATTTTCGCATAATCGCAAAAAAAGACCAGTTACGGCTCTTAATTTCCCCTATGCATGAGATACCCTCTTATGAGATGCCATGAAAATTTTGTTAAGCAGTGGTCGACAGGTTTGACTAGAATGAGAGAAACCAAGCCCCTCCGGCCCCTTGTCTTTGGCATCACACTTCCGTTCAGTAGCCAGATGGGCACAGATCACGATCCAATCACGCGCGTTTGTTCAAGCTGTTTATGGGATATGTAGGAGTAAGAGAGGCGAGAAATGTTCAAACGAATGGGAAAACTCAAGAGGGGCTGGGTTGGGGGCGATTTGAAATGCGAAAAGCACTCGAAAGTATCACTTGTTTTTTAAACCTGTTTTTCACTGAAGTACAGTCGAGGAATGGAGGGATGAGGGTTGTCGCGAAGGACCCTTAGTTACCCTATGGGGGTTTTAACACCCTCGAAAAAAAGTCGTGGTGCCTTCATCAATCTGTGGGGGGCCTATGCTCCTATTTCCCATCCTTTTTTTTAATCTCTTGAGAATTAACCTCTTGAATCTCTTGACAAAACGTTTCGCAAAACGATTCTTCGTCTATGAGGTTTTTATTCAAATAATTGCATTTTGATTAAAATTTGTATTTTTTAGCTTATTTCCAATTTTTAAGGTATCAGTTCTAAATATAATTAGAATATTTAGTTTAAATGGATTTTTAGGGTTGTTAAAGGTCAGGAAATTCCAAAAAGTGAGGGAATTTTAACCTACTAGAAAATGCTACTAGGTAGAAAGTACTACTAGGTAGTAAATGCATCTTTTTTAGTTGAGGATTCAACTACTTTGTTGAAATTTTTTTTGTTCGAATGGAACAGCTTTAGATTTAAAATTAAAATGTTTTTTGGTTGAAATATAAACTAATTACATTGTTAGTTGAAAATCAATTTTTTTCATTTAAAAATTCAACTAGTTATCCGAAAGTGGAATTGAATTGTTACAGTCATTTTTTTATGTTGGGAACCCAGTTTTTATTCGATATTTGATTAATTGGCTAAAAAGTATGTTTTAGGATAAAAACTAATTTTTTGAGTTCAAAATTCAATTATCGCATGTTTGGTTGAAAATTAATCATCTTTAGTTAAAAATTAAACTTCATGGTTCAAAACTCTTCCTTTGTTTTAAAATATTAATCTTCTTGGTTGAAAATTTAAATTCTTGTCTGAAAATTCATTGATTTATTTAAAAATTACTTTTTTCAAATTAAGAATTATTTTTCAAATAAAAATTTAACTGTTCCATTCTTAGTTGAAAATTTAGTTTATTTTGGTGGAAAATCAATTTTTTACTAAAAAAAAAAAACTATTCTATTTTAGGTCAGAAATTCATCTGTTTTAGATGAAAATTCAACTATTTTGTTGAAAATTCGTTCTTTTTATTGTAAAAAAATGATCTCATTAGCTGAAACTTCATCTATTTGGTAAAAATTTCATTTCTTTGGTTGAAAATTAATTTTTTTGCAGCAAATTCCATTATTCTATTTTTAGTTCAAATCTTTTTTTTAGTTCAAAATTCATGTATTTCGTTGAAAATTTCTCTTTTTGGTAGAATTTTCATCTTTTCGGTTGAAAATTCAACGGTTTTGTTAAAAATTTGTATTTCATTGGTCGCATCCAACTTTTTTGTTGTCTAAAATTCAATTTTTTTGTTGAAATATTAACTATTGCAGTTTCTGTTAAAAAATCATCTTTTTTGGTTGAAAATTCAACTGTTTTGTTGAAAAATTTATATTTGTAACAGCAAATTTAACTTTTCTTTATTAACATTTTCTTCAGTTTAAAATTCATGGATTTCGTTAAGTATTTTTCTCTGTTTGTTAAAAAATTAATCTTCCGGGTTGAAAATTCAACTATCAGGTTAAAACTTAATTTTTTTGTATGAAGATTCATTATTTGAATTAGGCATTCTTTTCTTTAACTGAACAATTCGTTTTTTCTAAATTCATATTATTTGGTTGCAAATTCAACTAATTATTTAGTTAAAAGCGGAACGTCTTCGCCACACATTTATTTTTTTGGTTGATGTTGAAAAACCTGCTTTTGTTGAAAAGTTACCTTTTTCAAAAAATATGTTTTGAACTGAAAATTGAACTATCCCATTTTTGGTTAAAAATGTAATTTCTACAGTTGTGAATTAAACTATATGGTTGAAACTTCCTGTATAATTGAAACTAATTTTCTAGCTGAAAATGTATTTTATAACAAAAGAGACGAATTTTCAACAAGACAGTTAGATTTTCAACTCAAACAGATAAATTTCTAACAAAACAGGGAAATTTTAATTCGAAAAGATTATATTTCTACAAAAAAAATTTGAAAAAAAAATGAAATAGTTATGACTATTTCATTTTTTTTCACATTTTTTTTTGTAGAAATATAATCTTTTCGAATTAAAATTTCCCTGTTTTGTTAAAAATTTATCTGTTTGAGTTGAAAATCTAACTGTTTTGTTGAGAATTCGTCTTTTTTGTTATAAATTCAAATGCTATTGGTTTCAAATTAAAATTCTTTTTTGTTCAAATATTAACAATTGATTTTTTTCTGGAAGACGTCCTTTTTCGGTTGAAAATTCAACTGACTAGTTGGAAGTGTAACTACTTTGTTATAAATTCATTTATTTTGATGTTAAAAAACTTGTTTTCGATCAGAATTTAACCATTTTTTTGGAAATTTTTTTTTTTTAGCTGACAATTTACCTATTTCAAGTTTGGTTATAAATTTATTTTGTCCAGTTGAAACTTAAACCATATGGTTGAAAAATCCTGTATTTTTTTGAAAATTTGTCTTTTGTGTTGGGATATTGTTAATCTGCTTGGTAAAAAACTTGACTTTTCGTTTGAAAGTTAATTTCTTCCGTTTGAAATGACTTTTTTTAACTATAAAACTAGGTTTTTACCTGAAAATTGAACTATTCCGTTTTTGGTCGAAAATTATTACTTTATTTTATTTGGTTAAAAACTTGGTTTTCACTAAAAATTGAACTATTCTTTCTTAATTTGAAAATGTATCTGTTTTATGTGAAAATTTAACTATTTTATTGAAAAGACCTATTTTTTTGTGTGAATTACACTGTTTCTGATAACAAAATTTATTCTTGTTTGGTTTAAATATAAACTATTACATTTCTTGTTGAAAATTCAAATACTCAATTAAATTGATTCATAATTATTTTATTAAAAATTACATTTTTTGTTCAAAATTTATTTCATTTGGTGAAAAATTAATTTTTTGCTAAAAATTTAACTATCCTAAGTTGGAAACTGATATTTTTCAGTTGAAAATTCAACTAATTGGTTTAAAAATTGCCTTTTTTGATAGAAAAGTAATCTCATTAGTTGAGACTTCAGCTTTTTGGTTAAAATTCAATTTCTTCGTTCGAAACTTCAACTATTTTCTGAAAAATTTATTTTTGTGACATAAAATGGGACAATTCTATTTTCAGTTAGAATATTTTTTCTTTAGATTTAAATTCATGTATTTTGTTAAAAATTGGTCCTTCGGGTCGAAAATTAATGTTCAGTGTTGAAAAGTATACTGATTGGTTCAAAATTGTTTACGTTAAGTGCAAATCAATTTCTTGAACTGAACAATTAATTTTTGTTTTTAAAAATTCATATTTTTGGTTTGAATATTAGTCTGTTTTGGTTAGAAGTGCAACAAATTGGTTGGAAATGCGTTATTTTTGGCTTAATTCAACTGTTTTTTTTTTTTTTTTTTTTTTTTTGAAAACTTAAATATATTTTGGTGGAAATATCAGCTATTCTCCTTTTCGTTGAAAGTTCCTTCGTTTATCGAAAATTCACCGTTTGAATCGGAAAATGAATCGTTTTGACTAAAATTTCAATTCTTCCATTTTTGCTTCGAAATTTATCTTTTTTAGTTGAACTTAATTAACTTCTGTATGATCGCTTATACAATTCTGTTTTATTGTTTTCACTGAAAGTATTGAAAAGAAATTTAGGAAGAAACATTTGTTTTGCATTAACTAAGGTGATTTTTCTACCGAAAGGACAAATTTAGAACGAGCAGGGAAAATGAAAAGTTGTTCTGGAAAAAGTCAGGGATAGTCTGGGATTTTAAAAATTAAGATTTTGTAGAAATTCTAAGTTTCATCATATTGAATTAGTTTCTAAATTTGAATAAGTAGAAAACTACTGATTGGTAGTAGTTTCCTACTAATTCAAATAGTTCCAATTCGTTTACTGATAATTAGTGAAAATCTACTAATTCAATGAGTAAGAATAACTGACTGAATCAATAAGTGACTATATCTACTAAAGAAATTGGCAATGTTACTACTAATTGAATTGCTAAATGTATTGCTAGTTACTATTTCGAGCCTTGAAACTTATATAACATACTAAAATAATTCGTTTTTTTATATAAACAGTTTTAACATACAATGTGTTTTTTTCACTGTATATAATGCAAATTGCATATGTAACACTTTCCGATAAAACGTAAATGTTTTCATACACTAATCATCTCAAACTAGGCAATGCAAAAATAAAATTGTTTTTAAGCACGAAATAAATTAAATTATTCGTCCCTATAGCAATGCATTGCTGCTCATTGAACTAGTAAGTTGGTACTACTAAGCAGTTTAGCAGAATTATTATTATTATACCATTAAGCCATTTCCCTTTCGGGGTAGGCGTGACCATGTTATTTAGTAGAAAGTGATCAAATTACTAATTTAACATTCAGATGTAATGCTACTGATTGAATTAGTAAAATTTCTACTAATTCGGTTTCAGAGAGTAAGTTTTAATTTAATTTCCTAGCTTTGAAAGTTACTAAATTCCTTTTTTTGGCAAAGATTAAAGTTGAGAGTGCACATGGAATGTTTTATGAGATTATTTATAGATTCAAATTACCCAAATATTGTTTTACAAACGAGCATCATGACGTATGAAGTCGTTGAATGTGGAAGTTTGAATTGCAAGAAGCATAGCATTACTGCCAAGATTCACTGAAGCAAAACATCTTCATATATCTTTGGGTTGACTAAAAATCGAACTTTAGAGAACCGTAAAAAGAACGGAATGCTAAAAACGACAACATGATCTATAGCTCAATGTTTTTGTTTATTATATATTTGGAAGTACATTTGAAAAAACAACATAAAACAATAAGATTGTTTAATAAAACTGCATAATAACACAGTACATCCCAGAGATATTATTTATCTGAACTTTCATTAACATCACAGTCAAACAATCTGTAGAACTAATTTAACTGTCAAACAGTTCGAAATATCTAATGAAAACCAGATCAAGAAAGCTTCAATGTCAATCTCTGATAAAAACGTATCCTTTTGTTATTTTTTCCCGAAATCCAATAAGAGACAAAAACTCATTTTTCAAAAATTATTCTTAATAATCACATTGGACAAAAATTAAAATTGTATTCTTCTGAATGTATCCACTGATTTTGGAAAAGGACTTTCTAGTAGTGTGAAAAATTTATTCTGTGAATTTGGCAAAATATTTTAAATGCATACTCTAAAGTAATTCTTTAACACTTGGCTTTAATGATATCTGTTTTATGAAGCTATGTTCCTTCTTTTTTTTCAAATTTAGGGTTAAATGAGAGACGTGTCAGAGTATGCATTATCTTCTTGAACTAGAAAGTCATCTTTAGAAATCTTTAATATATTCAGAAAATTGAAATTTCAATTTTTGTCCAGTGTGATTATTAAGAATAATTTTTGAAAAATGTATTTTCATCTTTTACTGTACTTAGGGACAAAAGCAACAAAATGATAAGTTTTTATCACAGATTGAAATTAAAGCTGCCTTGATCTTGTTTTCATCAGATATCTTAAATTTCTCAACAGTTAAATATATATTATAATATGTAATATAATATATAAGTTTATGGTTTCGTGCAGTAGAGGAAATCCAGGAATTGGCAGATAGGAAAATATGAACTCCCATTTAATGCTACACTACTCTTCCGTCCTCAAGAAGAAACTGTACAACTGCATTTTTATCAAAAATTAATTTTTTATATGGTTGGGTTCGTAATGGAAAGACGAATTCAACTATGCTAATCATTATTGAAAATTTGTATTGAATCTCAAGACGTGTTTTTGCTCATGAGGATCCTTGGTCTTTCTGCAGTCCGATTTCCTGAAATTGAATAGCACAAGTACATGTTAAGTTTCTTCACCCGGATTTGAGGGTAACTTTAAGCCACCGATCCTTCTTTTCAATAGCACATCTGCATTTGTTATTTGTCAAGCAAAAATAATTCTAGTTGATTAATAATAAAATTATTATTAATTATCTCAGAGGAAGAACTGGGGTTTCCATTACAACCAGTTTTTGGTTCCAAAGGAGCTGCAACAAAAAGGAACCTCTTTTGCTGAAAAGGAACCCAAAATTGTTAAACGGTTTCTAAATGAACCCAAAGTATGGATTGAAACGGTTCCAATAGAGCCCTTTTTTCACTTCTGTCTTGACTCGCTACGAAGATTTTACAAATTAATGATGCATATTTTACTTTGTAATTCAGATTAGATAATATTTCTCAGGGAAAAATTTAATGAAGAATCAAAAATTATAGACATTAAGCATTCTTGAAAGGAAGATAGTGCACATGAACCAACAAAGCGCGGTACTATTAGCAATTATATAATATACTCTTGCAATATTACATCAATCTTATATTTTTTATCAAGTTAGGTATTTCTGTTATTTAATTTAATTTATTTTCAAAAAGAATACAAAGTGTTTGCTGGAATTTATCTGTATAATTATTCATATTACTTATTGATTTCAAATAGTCCCGCGCTTTTCGGCACATGCGCAGTTGAATATATGAATAGCCATCTATCGGATATCAACGAACTAAAAAGGAACCCTAAAAAAGATTTCTATTGGAGTCTCGAGTTCTAAGTAATACAAACTTTTACTTGAGCCGCAACATCACCGAAACCTCAGTTTTTTCTGTGCTGAAATAATTATAGGAATATAATTAATACATTATCATCCGTTTAGAGATTATCGTAACCATTTAGTGATATTAGAGAAATTATTTTTATCTTTCAAAATAATTCCGAGGCTTTTAATTTTCAAATTGTGAGATAATTGGACAATGTTTTTAAAAAAATCACTCGAGTGATTTGGTTGTAAAAAAGCGTATAAGAGAGTTATAAATATTGTTGTAAAAAAACATTCAAGGGGGTAATCTGGTAACTGCAACTTTTTTTAAAGGTGTTTTCGCGATTTAAAAAATAAAATACAATGCAATCATTTCAAATTTTTTATATGTTATTATTGATATCTAAAACTGTAAAAAAAAATTTTTTTTCAAAAAGTTGTTTACGTTTTGTTTACGGACAAAGTGAGCATCTCAACAAAAAAGGTATATGGCTGGCGCCGGTGATCGCATCACTTCAGGGCATCTGAATAAAGAAAATCGAATTGATTATTGTTCTGTAGGCTTGTCATTTTGGTCTGAACTAGGATTTTTCATTTTGAGTAAAAAGTAACAAAATGGTGGACTTATAAAAAAATACAATGTTTTTTTCAACTTTCTTCCTCGGAAATCGGGCTATAAATCAGAAAATAATGAACGGGGGAAAAAGATCCTAGTTCCCGCCATAGCCACTGAGGTGTACGACAACGTGTTAAAATTTCAGCTTGATCGGTTCAATAGAATATTTTTAATTACCCGGGTTGACCGAGAAAATACCTAAAAAATTGAGAAATTATCATATAAATTACATTTTTCAGTATATTTGAGAAAAAAAATTATTTACTTGGTCTACCGAACCACTCCAAATAATAACGGTTTTTCTGTACAAACAATTTTTTATGAAAAGAATTGTTGGTTTAGAATTAAAATCAGTGAACTGAAAATTTTATTCAAAACCATCATAACATTTATAGAATATATGAAAAAAATGTCGAGTTAAATTTAGTAGAATCTGTAAAATTCACATATATACAGGGTGTTTTTTTAAGTTGAGACAACGAAATATCTCAAAAAATACGCATCCTACGGAAAAAATGTCTCGAATAAAAACTTTTTATTTTCGAGGGGGAAAAAAGATTTGTTAAAATTTACCCCACCCCCACCCTCACAGGAGGCATGGGTGGGGGTAACTTTGTATTTTCAAATGGCAACCCCAATTTTTTATCACAGATTCAGATTCTCCTTTACGAAATACGTAAGTTTTATTCGGAAAATTTGTTTTGATTCGCGATAGATGGCGCTGCAATTGCGAAATTAAGCACCCCGAAGGGAATAGACAACTACTACGTCCGCGTCGTTATTCCTGGGTAGAGCTAAAAGTAGTGTCAACAATTTCGTTTTTCGCAATTGCAGCGCCATCTATCGCGGATCGAAACAAATTTTCTGAATAAAACTTACGTATTTCGTAAAGGAGAATCTGAATCTGTGATCAAAAATTGGGGTTGTCATTTGAAATTACAAAGTTACTCCCACCCCAACCTCCTGTCGGGGTGGGGGTGGGGTAAATTTCAACAAATCTTTTTTCCCCCTCGAAAATAAAAAGTTTTTATTCCAGACATTTTTTCCGGAGGATGCGTATTTTTTGAGATATTTCGTTGTCTCAAGTTAAAAAAAACACCCTGTATATCAAAAATCTTTTCCTTTAATGGATATTATTTACTGTTAGAATTTTTTGTTGTGCTTGTCAGTCATAAGGTGTGTTGGTGACATTGTTAAGCGAAATTAAATGATTTGAATAAACAATTAATAATTTGACCAAAGTCTGTAATACTAGAAGGATGAATATTCACACTCGATGCTATCAAATGTCTCCATCCAAACTCGTGTTCCTGAAATCGGCTCTGCTAAAGGCTTTTTTGCAGTTTTCCACTTCCCTGACCAAATTTTCAGACCAATGCGACCGCTTATAATAAAAATCCAAAAAAGTTCCACATCATATGGCATATGTGAATGACTCCTAAATTATCAACATTGTTAAATATTGTTTGCATGAAACTTCGCATGGACTTCATCACATTAACTGGCAGTTTCTCAAATTCATTATGTTTTAGATGATATTAGTGTTTTGTCTTTTCATTTGATTGTAATTGAAACTTCGTCTGAGATATGAAAATGGGTTTTGATTTCATCGATTATAAGTGCACGTGCGTGGAAGACAACTCGATGATCAAGTTCGGTTATGTCTGCAAGAGTGTTTGCATTGCGATAGGCCGAAGGCTTGCTGATAGTGATAAGCGATATCTTTCCTACCGAGAATCCTGGCATGCGCCCATCGACCGATAACGCAAAACGCTGAAAATGACAATATTTCCGCGAATCATAGGGATCAGCATCAGATTTGCGATATACTCTTCGGTCAGAAGCCTTTCCACGTAATTCCAACGTCAATAAAAATGTCACATGAGTTACAACATCCGCTTTTATCAAACAGATCTGACTTCAAAGGAATTTGTATATTCACGAGTATTAAAAACCTGATGTAAAAAATTCAAGAAGAAATATTTCATGGTTTATGTAGCTATCTATTTCATCATTTCTAATTTTGTGTTCAAACATTTAAAACTGAAGAATTAAAACAAGAAGAAGGTTGAATTTAGAAAAAGATGTCAATCTTTCCGAATTGTATTTGTATTATTTGTATATATTTGTATTATTATTTGTATATATATATATATATATATATATATATATATATATATATATATATAAATATATATATTTGTATATATTTGTAATTGTATTGTTTATTATTAATTTGAAGCTTCGAAATTTTAGAATATAAAATTGAATGTGTTATTCCTGTCAAAAATGCTAACAGAGAAGAGGGGTAAAAGATCATGAGTCGAAGGTCGAACGGGCCAAAATCTTTAAAAATCAGGGGTCAATGGTGAGGAATCAAAGATCGAAGGGAAATGTGCAGTCTTTCGAGGTCACAAGTCAAATGTGATTTTTTGCAATCAAGGGTTAACTGGGACAACAGGGTGTCCGCTGGTCAGGGGAAATCTTAAAATTCAGAGATTTTGAAAAAAAAAATCTTGCAAGAGTCAGAAAATTTCTAGAATTGAATTATTAAATTAATTGTCAGGGAAACTGAAAAATTGGCCAGGGGAAAGTTAGGGGCTTTTCTTAAAAAGTCATCCTTTTCGGTTAAAAGTTCCTATTTTTAAGCTATTTTGGTCGGGAATTAACTTTTTTATTGAATATTCAACTGATATGTTTTGAAGTTGAAGATTCAACTATTTTGTTCAAAAATTCATCTTTCTTTGATAGACTCAACAGTTTTTTATTAAAATTTAAAATATTTTGTGGTTGAAATATCAGCTATTGAATTTTTTGTTGAGAGTTCATCTTTTTCATTAAAATTGTTACGAAATAGTTGAAATTTGTACTTCTTAATTACAGTTTTTTTTTGTGGATCCAGAATTTTAGTTGAAAAGTCATCTCTTTGGATGAAAATCCGTTTTTTTCGCAGAACTTTTTTCGACTGTAAATTTAACTATTCCAGTTGAAGATTCATTATTCTATATAAAAATTCATCTAGTTGGTTGACATTTTTTGGCTGCAAAATCTTTATTTGTTAAATATTCATCTTTTTGGTTGGAAAATTCCACTTCTGGATTAAAAGTTGAACTACTTTGTTCAAATTCTATTTTTCTTATCGAAGATTCATCATTTTAGTCGAAAATTCATATCTCTGGTTGAAAATTAAACTATTTTGTTGAAAATTCGTCTTTTTGCTGAAAATTGACATTTTCGGGTTGAATAATCAAATGTTCCGTAGAAAAGTCGTCTAAAAGGTAGAATATGTATCCTTTTTGGTGAAAAGTCAACTATTTTGCGAAGATTCATTTGTTTACTCACACATTTATTATTTTAGTTAGAAAATTTCATTTATTCGGTTGAGAATTCATCTTTCTAGGTTGAAAATTCAACTATCCGGTTGAAAATTTATCTATTTCATTAAAAAATTAATTGATGCGTTGGAAATTTAACTATTTTGATGAAAATTCATCCTTTTCGTTCGAAATTTCCTCTTTCCGGTTGGATTAAACTGTTTCTTTTGTTAATAAAATATTTTTTGATTAAAACATCAAGAATCAAATTTTTTAAAAAGAATTCATCTTTTTTATTGAAAACTTCTCGAAATGGTAAAAATTTGAGTGACTTCGTTAAAAAATAGGCCGCGGCTAGGTGTACCAAAATTTCGGTACAAATAACTGGATTTTTTCGGTACAAATAATAGGGGTTGGTATTTGTACCGAAATTATGGTATGTATAGCTGGAGTTTTCTGGTAAGTGTAGACACTTCCTGAAAAATAATTTTTGTTGTTGAGGATTCAGCATTTTAGTTGAAAATTCTTTTGTTTTTATTAGAAAATTTATTTTTTAACTGTAAATTTAACTATTTTAGTTCAAGATTTGTCATTTTAGTTGAAAATTCATCTCGTTGGTTGAAAGTTCAAGTACTTTGTTCACAAATTCGTTTCTTTTTTATGTAAAATCAATTTTTATAACTGCAAATACTTTTGGCTTGAAAGTTCAACAATCTTGATAAACACTTTTTCCTTACATGTCTGAAAAATCTTCATTAGTTGAATATTCGTCTTTTTGGATGACAATTTCAACTGTTGGGTTGTAAGTTGAACCATTTTGGTGAAAATTCATCTTTTTGGTTGAAAATTAATATTTGCGCTTAATGAAATTTTCAAGTATAATGATAAAGTTGTAAGCAAAAAAAATTAATTTTTAACAAAGTAGTTCAACTTTCAACCAAAGCAGACTAATTTTTTACAAAAAAAATAGTTTTTTTGGTTAAAAGTTCAAAACTTTGGTTGAAATTTCGTCTCTTTCGTCCTTTTGGATGGAAAATTAAACCTCTGGATTGAAATTTGAACTACCTTGTTGAAAATCCATTTTTTTCATTAAATTTGAGTTGAAAATTCATCTAATTTGTTGAAAAATAAACTACGTCTTTGAAAATTTGTCGTTTTGGTTGAAAACTGGTCTTTTTGGTTGAAGGTTGAACTTCTTTGTTGAAAATTTTTTTCGGTACACATCCTGTCTTTTTTTCCACAGTTTTTTTTGTTCAAAATTAATTTTTTGAACTGAAAATGTAATTTTACGATTTTAGGTTGAAAATTGATCTTTTCAAGTTGAAAGTTTGTCTTTAAAAAAAACTGATCTTCTTAGTTGAATGCTCCTCTTCTTTGCAACTATTTGATTGAAAATGAAATTTTTTGTTGAAAATAACTGTGTTGGGTTTCCAAATTTAACTGTTGTACAAAATATTCGTATCGTGCCTTGTAAGTTAAAAATTTTTTGATAAACGTGTTTTTCGTTTTGGACGGAAAAAGCCCCAATTGTTATAAATTTATCTTTTTGTTGCAAATTTCCCTTTTTTGGTTGAAAGTTGAACTTCTTCGCACAAAATTCACTTTTTTAGTTACAAATTGATCATTTTAGTTAAAAATTCATCTACCAGGTTGGAAATTTGTCATTTTGGATGAGAATTTATCATTGTAGGTTGAAAATTCAACCTCTAGGTTAAAAATTCAACTACACAATTCTGAAAATTTAACTATTTGGTTGAAAATTTAACTGTTTAGATAAAAAAACGTCTTTTTGGTTGAAAATGAATCATTACATTTCTTATCAAAAATTCGACTTTCATATAAAAAATTCAATTATTTGGCAGATAATGCAACGGTTTTTGGTTTAAGATTAATTGTTTTTGTTTGAAGATTCGATCTTTTCTTTGAAGATTCATCCTTTTAAATTGAAAATTCAACATTTCGATTAAAAATTCGACTATTTTGTTGAAACTTTAATTATTTTAGATTGAAAATTCATGTTTCATGGTTGAGATACTTAAATAGATTTGAAATTACAAATTTGAATCAGAAACTTTTTTATTCCGCTTATAAAAGATTCTTTGTGAAAAATTCTACAAGATCAAAATTCGGGCCATTAAATATTAATTCAGGGAAAATGAAGAATTCGTCAGGAAAAATTCAGTGAAAATTGAAAATGAAGTTTTGCGTCCACGTTGGTCCAGGATAGGGTGTAAAAGGCCAAGGGGAATTCTGTGACGGTAAAAGGTAAAATGTAAAGCATCCTAAGCCGTAAGGGTCAAAGGTTTAATTGTTTTCTTTGAACACTTAATTATGACTTCATGTGTTTTGTTGAATATTTCTCCTTTTTGGTAGAAAATTAATCTTCTTAGTTGAAAATTCATATTTTTCTCCGAAAGTTCAACAGTTTGTTTTAAATTCGTTTTCTCTTTTGACTGAAAAGTATTTTTAAATTGAAAACTCAACTATTCTTGAAAAATTGTCTTTTCTGGTTGAATTGAACTGTTTTTTTATTTGAAATTAAAATCTTTTTTGGTTTATATTTTAATTATATTCCATTGTTCGTTGAAAATTCATCTTTTTTAGTTAAAAGTTCCTTAGTTAAAAGTGTCCTCCTTAGTTAAAAGTGTAACTCTTTTGTTAAAAATTAATTTTTTCCGATAAAGATTCATTATTATAATTGAAAATTCATTTCTGATTGAAAATATAATTACCTTTTTGAAAATCAATTTTTCTAACTGAAAATTCAACTTTCCCAGTTTAAAATTAAACTGTTTTGTTGAAAATTCGTTTTTTGTTTGTTTGTTAAAAATTGGTCTATCTTTTTATTAAAAATTGAACTATTCGGTGGGAAATTTTTGTACCTTTTTGGTATGAAATTTAACTATTCCAGTTGAAAATTCATCATTCTAGTTGAAAATTCATCACATTGGTTTAAAAGTGAACTATTTAATTAAAAATAATTATTTTTTAATCAATTCACCATTTAACTACTTCACTTTTTTCTTAAAGATTTACCTCCTTTTTTGTAAAATTCAACTATGGGTGAAAAATTCATCATTTTTAGATGTAAATTCAACAAATTGATTGCAAATTCATATATTATGTTGAAAATTCTTTTTTTTTCGTAGAAAATTAATCTGCATGGTTGAATATTCATATTTTTGGTTGAAAATTTATATATTATATATTTATATTTCTTATATGCCTCCAAAATCTAATTTAATGGTCAAAAACATGTTTTTTGATTATAGCTTTTTGAACATGGTGAAAAATCACGACGCCACAATCAAAAATATTTCGAACTTTCTCATTTTTTCAACTCCAACAAGAGTTTAATGATATTTTTTGAAATTCAATCATCTTCAGCTATTGATATACTCACAGTGATTTCAATTCCCTATGTAACGAGCTTTTTTATTGGAATTGGTTGAAATTTGACTGATTTATCTTATTTTAAGCTAATTAACATTTATTTTTTAATGAAATAATTGAATTTTCAATAAAATAGTTGAATTCTTGAACAAACTGTTGAATTTGTGACCTGCAAAGATGAATTTTCAACATAATTGTCCAATTTTAAACCTAAAAGATTAAACTTCAACCAAAAACAGTAGCATTTTCTACAAAATAATTGAATTTTTTAGAAGACATAATTCTTAACAAAAAAAGATAAATTTTAAATCCAAAGGGATGAATTTTTCGTCCAAGTAGACGTAAGTTAAAAAAAACAGTTGAATTTTCAATAAAAAAGGATGAGTTTTTAACAAAACAGTTGCATTTTTAACCAATACTGGAATTTTCTACCTACAAAAATAAATTTTCAACCAAATAGTCGAATTTTTGAACAAAAAATATTAAAGTTCAACCAAACCAGTTGAATTTTCAACAAAAAGATGAATTTTCAAAAAAAAATTAAATAGTTGATATTTCAACAACAACAAAAGAGAATGTTCAACAAAATAGTTACCAATTTTCAATTAGAGAGATTAATTTTCAATTAAAATGAAGAAGCTTTAGAAAAAGCTTTCAACAAAATAGGTCAACTTTCAGCCCAGAATTCAAATTTCCTAATGAAAAAGACGAATTTTCAAGAAATAAACATTTTTCAGTCAGGACAGAAAAAAAGATTCCATCCACATTGTGAAACCTTCAAGCTAAAGACGAGTTTTTTTTGTAAAACTGTTGCATTTTCAAAATGAAATATAAACATCAAATAAAAAAAAACAACGAATTTTCAGCTTTTTAGATAAATTTTCATCAAACAATAGAAAAATATAATTTCCAGGTGAAACAATAATCCTAAATAAAGAAGAACGAGTATTCAATAAAATAGTTCAATTTTCAAACTATGAGATGAATCTATAAACAAAAAAATTAATTTTTAACAAAGTGGTGCAATTTTTATACAAGTAGTTGAATTGTTAATCTAATAAAATCAATTTTCAGCCAAAAATGAAAAAGTAACATTTTTAGTTGAAAAAAAAAAAATTTTATCAAAAAAAAATCAGTTTTTAACAAGAACAAAAAACGAATTTTCAATAAAATAGTTCAATTTTCAACCCAAGAGATGAATCTTCGAACAAACAAATCAATTTGCAGTAAATTAGTTCAACTATTACGATAGTACATAGTTAAATTTTTAACTTAAAAAAACCGATTTTCAGCCAAAACTGGGATAGTTACATTTTCAGCTGAAAAAATAAATTCCTTCACAAAAAAAAAAGTTTTTAACGAAGTAGTTCAACTTCCAACCAACGAAATAAATGTTGAACAAAAATAATTAATTTTATATGATGTTAATGTTTTTTGTCTACTTGGTCTAAAATCAATATTCATAAAATATTGATAATTAATTTTTTAGTTTTGAAAAAAATCTCTCTACCTCCACTGGGATTCGAACACCAGAACTTTCAGATTTCCGGTCTGATGCTTTAACCAATTAAGCTACAGAGACACGAGAAGATTTTCTTCAAAACTCCTACAAGCTGAATGACGACGTCATTCTATACTTGTATTATCATTCCAACATGAGAGTGATTATTTTTGATGTTAAGGTTGTTGACCAGTGAAATCTGAAAGTTCTGGTGTTCGAATCCCAGTGGAGGTAGAGAGATTTTTTTCAAAACTAAAAAATTAATTATCAATATTTTATGAATATTGATTTTAGACCAAGTAGACAAAAAACATTAACATCATATAAAATTAATATTTCACTGGTCAACAACCTTAACATCAAAAATAAAAATAATTAATCTTGAACTGGACTAGTTGAATTTTCAATTTGAAAAAATGAATTTTCAACAAGAAAAATACTTTTCAACCAAAGAGGTGAATTTTCAACTGAAATGCGCAATTTGCAACAACAATAACAAAATATTTTTCAATAAACTGGCTGAATTGAAGAAAATTATATCAGTGTAGCCTCAAACATAATTTTCAAAATTCTCTAATTTTACTCTAACCAATTTTTCATCTTCTCTGACCATTAATATTCAAATACCACAATCTTGATCTTGTAAAATTTTCAACATAGAATCTTTCATAAATGGAATAAAACAAATTCAAATTCCAATTAAAAAGTTTCAAATTTGTTATCATCGACAGTTAAAGTGTCTCTTCCAGAAATTCCCTGACTTTTGCCAGATTTTTTTCAAAATCCGTGACTTTCCCAGCCCAATAAAATCCCTGTTTCCTGCTTTTTCCCTATGCCATGTCCACACTGTACAAATATTGTGGAATAAATCAACCCTATTTTTTCTTGAAGGGAATAAAAATTCCAAGACCATGTGCAAAATTCAAGGACTTTTCCAGGTTTTTCCAGGTAAAAAATAATTGAAGGACTTTCCCAGGTTTTCAAGGATTTCCAGGACGCTAGACACCTTGCTTAAACATAATGTGTTCATAATACGATAAAAATCCTAAAATAATAATAGCAATAATGGTCAATAATTTTTGAACAAATATTGTAAATAAATTGCATTATTGATAAGCTGGTTTCTCTAGAGAAGTTATAGCTAAGATTCTGAGCTCTTATGTCCGCTAGATTACGATAATAGGCTTAGGTCCTTAGGACAACCATAACTTAGGAAAGTGAACATATTTCTCAGAAACAGCCCGCAAGTTCTCCAAGTAAGTTGTAATTCCCATTTCTCTGCCTCCCAATGCAGGTAGGGTCACTCGAATGCGCCCTATATAGATCCCTGGAAAAGGGGCTGGCGAGTGATAGATAAGGGGGTGGTTTAGCCCTTGGTTGCTCTCTCGCCAACTTCGGCTCACCCCCGATAAATTATTCCACGGCGCTGTTTTCCACCAAAGATTGTTTTCCCTTTCCTGCGCCACAAAGAGACAAAGAGAGAAAAGTCCAGACGTTGGGGATGGGTAATCTAATGTTACTGCTCTGATGCACGGTTAGAGTTAGGGGATTCTCCTTTCCCCATTCTCTGTCCAACAATTCACTCAAGGAACAAGATTTTTTTTTAACCTGACTGACTTTTTTATAGGTAGTCTCAGAACGTATTGCAATTTAATTTGTTTGAATTCATCCATTAGCGAATTAGAGGGTAGCTAGAGACTTTGGATCTCTACATTTCAGGTCTTTTTTTTAGGTATTTTTCCAAAAACATGCAGCAATTTTTGAAAGAGGAATCAGGGCGGCTGCAGGTCAGAGAAAGTATGGAAATCAGAAAATAGTCAGGGAATTTTGTGACAAAGTGTCTACAGTCACTTTCATAAATGAAAATATCACTTTAGTCACCTTTCTTTCAATTGATTAAACCATGGGTTAATCACTGCTGATCTTAGGTCTATACCAATTTCTGAATTTTCTTGAATTATTTTTTAAGGTTTTAGGTAGGTACTTTGAAAGATTCCATGAAATTTTTAACAGATTTCAATAATTTCCGAAGAATTTCCCAGAGTTGAAAAAATGTTAACAAGGATTTCAAAATGTTTCGGATGGTTTAAAATATTTCAGGGTATTTCAAATAGATTTCAATAATTTGAATTAATTTTGAAAAATTTTGCGATTTTTAAGGATGAAAAAAAAATTCCAAAGAATTTCTAATAGTTTGAAAATATTTCAAGGCATTTCAAAGGATTTCAAAGGTTTTCAAATATTTCAGGATATTCTAAATAGATTCCAATCATTTGAAGCGATTACAAAGCATCTAAAGGCCTTCAGGGTATTTTTATAAATTTCAAGGAATTTCGAGAGCAATAATAACATTCAAGGGATTTCAAAAGATTTGAAATATTTTAGGGTCATTTGAAAAAATTCAAAAAAGTTTTCAAGCAATCACAAATTTTTCAAGGAATTTTCAATAATTTGAATAATTCTGAGAAATTCAAATTGATTTGCAGGACATTTTAAATAATCTCCCTGAATTGCGGAAGATATAGAACAATTTTTGAAGACCTTTCGAATATTTGATTATTATTTTTAGAATATTTCTAAAGATTCCAAGTGATTTCGTTAGATTTTAAGAGGATATTCAGCGTAATTTAATAATTATTATGAAATATTATTATAAATTATAATTCTTCAAGGTAATTCAATGAATTTTTCACTATTTCAGGAAATATCATTAGATTTCATGTGATTTCACGGAATTCTGTAATATTTTAATGAACTTCAGAAAATTTTATTGATAGAAATTGAGAAGTTTTCTTCTAGGTTTTCTAGGATGTTAAAATTTAACATTGACTTTTCAATTCTTTTTAATAATTTGAAGGTATTTCAAAGAATTTGAAATATATTCAAAACAAAAAAATTCAAGAGATTTCAAACTTTTTTCAAGTGGTTTAAATATTTCAGGGATTTTCAAATAGATGTCAATAATTTAAACTGATTCTAAAGGATCTTATGACTTTAGGTTTGAAAAAATTCCAAAGAATTTTCATAAGTTTGAAAAAGTTTCAAGGGATTTCGAAGTATTTGAAATATATATTTTTTTTTAATTCCAACGAATATAAATATTTGAATTTCAAAAAAAAGAAAAAAATTTGAAGGAATTTCAAAAGATTTTAAAGAATCCAAAATAGCTGAGGATAATTTAGAATATTCCGAGGCAATTTCAAGTAATTTAACAACTTTGAAGAAATTTCCAAAATTTTAATTTAAGAAAATTGTATTGGGATTTTCAAGAATTCCCTAAAATTGTAGGAATTTAAGGATTTCAAAAGTCCTAATCGCATTTTATTATAATTTACAAGATTTTAGACAATGTATTCACAAGAATTGAGGAATTTCGCTGGATTTCAAAAATTATCAAATATTTGAAGGTATTTCCAAACATTGTGTGATTCCAAAATATTTAAAAATTTTTGAAATATTTGAGAGTTCATTGAATAGATTTTGATTTTTTAAATAATTCTCAATAATTTTTAATGTTTTATAAAATTTAAAAAAATGCCAAGAAATTTTCCAGAGATTTGAAAAGGTTCAAAAAATTTCAAAGGATTTTGAAGTGTTTGAAATATTTTAGGATATTTTGAGTTGATTTAATTAATTTGAACGAATTCTAAAGGATTTTCAGAATTTTAGGGTATTTAAAAAATTTCAAGGAATTATCAGGAGCTTAGAAAAATTCCAAAGAATTTAAAAAGATTTTGAAGAGTTGAAATATTCCAGGGTATTCCAAATAGATTTTGAAATTTGAAGGAGCGTCGAAGGATTTTGCAGATCTTTGGATATTTCACAAATTCTGAGGAATTTTTGAGTGATTGAAAAAATTGCAAAGAATTTGAAATATTCAAGGCTATTATACATTTTTCCAACGCATGTTTCAGAATTCTAAAAGTTTAAGAGTATGTCAGAAAATTTCGAAGAATTTGGAATATTTTAGGGAATTTTAGAAAGGATTTTAAAAATTTCTATTGTTTTAAAAGAATGTAAAAAGTTTTATTCTTTCTTAAATTTTTTAGTTATTCAGGAAAAATCATCAGATCCATAGAATTTGACGGAATTTCATAATATTTCATTCGATTTCAAAGATTTTATTTGTGACAAGTGAATGATTTTGTCGGGTTTCAAAGATTTGAAGAGATTTTAAATATTTTTCGCAATTCATTTGAATTCATTTGGAAGTAACCCTGACTGGTTATTAAATTCATGCTGAGTTTTTTTGAATTTCATGAATTTCTTGAATTCTTCTAAATTCTACTCAATTTACAAATTTTTTTCATTTACGTGAAATTTTCATGAATATCAGCGAATTTTTCTCATCTCTATTAAATTCCTCTAAATTCATTCCAACATTCTCAAAATCAGATGAATGATTTTATGCTTTTCCAATTCATTTCAATTCTTTTGAATTTAACTCGAATTGTTTTGAAGTCTCATGAAATTATCCTGAATTCGCCAACATTTACTTGGAATTCTCATAAATTTCATCGAATTCTTCAAAATTCAAACTAACATTAGTGACATTATTAATTAACTTGATGATTTTTAGTCATTTCCTGGGTGATCAATTAGGCATTTTTGGTCACTTCTTATTACATTCAGTAACTTTTAAAAGTGTTATGAGATTATAATTTTGGTCCTTGAACATTAATGGTCAGGGAAAATGGGAAATTGATAAGAAGAACGTTCAAGAAATTTTTAAAATAATTTTTCGAGGAAACCCTGAAGAAGAAGACATTAAAGAAAAATAATCACTTGCGTTGAAATTAATTATATTCTAAGCAATGTTTGAAAAAAGAAGAAATTATCTAAAATGCTTGAGGTTTTCGTCCTTACTTAATTTTTTCCTACTTTTATGTTGCAGGTAAGCACCATCGGAAACCGTAGATCACCTATACTAATTTTTGGGTAAGCAATCATTGTGATAATAAAATAATTTCATAGCGGGTCCCCAAATCCCTTATTTGATTTAGAATTTTGGGATCTTATATTTCTTTCAGTTTGATATTGGCGCAGTAAATTTTTATTCGATCACTGAAGGTTTTCTTTGTCACCACCTTCGTGTCATCTTATCTTTACCCTCGATTCGATTCAAGATTTGAAAAAAGGGGGAACAACTGAATAATCGAGTTCTGATTCACGATTTGCACGCAATATGCTGTTATCGTTAAAATAATATTGATCGATTCGTTGAAACTTGAGTCACTAGAGCATTGATAATAAATGTTGATAGACATTATAATCTGCTCTTTCTGAAAGCCAATAGTCAATATAAGGTTTCAGGAACGTCAATGGAGTATTTGTTACACTTTGAGCTGCGTTCATTTTTATAAATAACTTTGTGCTTTAGAAATTTTTTTGCTCAATGGTATAATAATAATACTAATAATAATAAAGGACATGGTTCTTTGAACCAATTCATCTTAGGATCGTACGCTCAGGAGAAGGTATGCTTCTTTGAATCAAGGAATCACATCCTTCTATTCAGGAAGAAATCATTATAATCAAACTAAAAAAAAGTGAAATTTCATAACAGAATTTCACAAAAAGCCATCAAAGAAGGTATGTTACAAAAATCAGATTACACAAAAACGTAGTCAAAAAATTCAAATTGTGTAGATAAATTGCGCAAAAATACTTATATTGATAATATATTGGTAGTATATTGATTTTACTTGCTTCTACACAAAGAACAGAATATATGGTCTGATGAAAGCATATAAAGTTGATTATCCATTAGAACCTGTAATATCAACACTAGGTTCTCCAATGAAAAAATTCGAAAAATTCCTTAGTATCATCGTTAAAAAATCAATATCAATCTCAAAAAACAGTGTAAAAAATAGATCAGTTTTTCTTGAACTCTTGGAAGGAATTACTATTTCTTAAGATTATATTATAGTTTTTTTATGTAATTGCGATATTCCAAAACATTCCTTTCGCCTATTTTAACTGAAATGGTCATAGAAGAATCAAAGAATACAGTTTTTGATAAAATGCAAAATCTAGTGAACGACAAATTTGAAGAAGTGAGACTTCAATGCCTTCTTTGTGCGGGATATGTCGGTGATTCTGTTCTTCGTATAGAAGCTAGTAGAATCAATATACTTTTAAATGTATTTCACAGTATACATCCAATATGAAAATTTAATTTAGAATTGGAAAAAGAAAATAAACTAAATTTTTCAGACTTAACTTTGATCAAAATAAATCATGATAGAATTATAACTGATTGGTATAGAAAACCATCATTTTCAGGACGCACTTTGTGTTTTCTTTCAAATCATCTGATGCAATTGAAAATTGCGATTATAAAAAATATGTTTAATAGCGCGATCCTTTTCTTGAAACATTATCTACCTTCATTCATTGAAAAGCATATAAACAACAGAATTCATCAGATGAATAAAAAATATAACAATCTTAAAAAATAAAGAAATAGCTTTCGATAGATTAAACACGGTTGTTTGACCTTATTTCGATTTAAATTTCAAAGGCCTTGAGATGATTATTTGGAAAAATGGGTTTACATGCAATTCAAAGAATTCCATTTAAAAGTAACAGAACTATCATATTGGGAAAGAACATATGTGACAGAATATAAAAACGAAATGTTGTTTATAAAATAAAATGTAGGATTTGCAAGGAAGTATATACTGGTCAAAGAAGAAGACCGCTAAGGATGATGAGAGATGAATATCAAAATAATTTTTACAGAAATGAGAAATATTATAGTGTACTGTCAAAGCATTGAGGCAGTAATGCAAACCATTCAAAAAGGAATCTTTCGAATTACAACAAAGCTTTTCATAGTTTCAATATGCATTTCTTTCTTTTTATTAGAATATGCATTTTTATAGGGAACAATTGTATTTTGATACATTGATCATTGACATTTCAAACAATGATTGAAATATATGGCAGATTTCCGAAATATTAGGGATTGACACTCATACCAAAAATTTAAAGTGCAATTTCAGTTGAAAAGAAAAGAAAATAACGTAAATACCATTATGATAAGAAATTTCAAGCTCATATTTACAAACATTACTAATATTCAGCATATGACGAAAATATTTACTCGTAGTATCCTATAATCAATACCCTAATAAGAAAATCGAAAATGGTCTTGAAATATGTTGGTAACAAAGCAGCATACAAAATACAGAGAAAGGAAACGGAAATAGGAGTGAGGATGGCTTGATTGTCTCTGTCCCAATTTTCTAGCTATTTTTTCCTTTGTTATATGTTTATCTCTAATAAGCGTTTACATTATTGTTAGAAAACATATTTTGAGAACCTTCTATGTCATTCTTCTTGCATACATTGAACTTCTTGGATATGTTTTCTTTACAACTGATTTTTGAATTACCAATATGTTTGAGCCTTTTTGTTCAAAAATAATATTTTGTACAGATTGTCTTGTTAATGTTGTGTCTCTAATTATTCTCTTGGAAAATTGTCCTAAATTTCACTGGATTCAAAGACAAAAAGCTTTTATCGTAAAGTTATGTTTTTCGTCATATAGTGAAATTGAAGTTTGCATTAATTTATTTTCATCATGCATTTCGCAGAGATTGACAGAAGGTGGGGTTCAGGCATTAACAAGATAGACTACATGGTTAAAAATATGAAATAATTCTACGCATTAAGTAAAAAATTAAACCAAATTGAATCACAAAAATTTTTTTGACAAAATGCAGAAATCATGGGGTTTTCCATAGAAAAAAGTTACGATATTATCGATCTGTATCGAAACCAGACTTAAAAAAATATTAACAAAAATACGCATATGCTAATGAAATCCACTAATGGATATTTATTTATTCAAGAAGTACAACCCTATAAATGCTTAAAATTATTTCCTTTAAAATTATGTAATTCGCTTTGAACAAACAACATCATGAAGAACTGCCAAGGTTTCTACAAAAGAGTTGAAGAACATTGCGATTCTTACATTTCTAGCATAGTCAAATAATGGAAAAATCTGTTTTTTCTCTCTGAAAACCGTTCAATGATCTTTTGTAAACAGTAACTTGAAGATGATACAGAACTGTATCGAAACCCAATCTCGAACAATATCAACAAATAAATGCATATACAGACATAATCCGCTAATGGATGTTCATTCATTTAACGAGTCTAACCAAAATAAATTTCCGAAATTATTTAATTTTATTTTTTAATTAACTGAAAACCAACAACATTGTGGACAACTGCGGAGGCTTCTACTGAAGACTAGTTCATGTTTTCTTTTAAACTGATTTTGGGAAACATACTTCATTTTGAGGCTTTTTGTGTTATTCTGTTACAAAATTGGACTTTCTTTAAGTTAATGATTTCAATGATTCAATTTTGAATAAATAAACAGTGAAATTTTATAAAGTTTGGTTCTTGGTCAACTCTACACATCTTACAATCAAGAAAAAGTTTTATTTCAGCCGATTGACTTCAATTTGTTTGAACGAAACATTTACTTGATTTGAAATCACATATGGCATGTCAACTACCTATTTTTTAAACATAAATCTCTTATTTCTCTTAACCAATTAGAACATTCCTCCGCTTAGTTAACATTTCACTGATTGTAATAAATTATAATTTGCAACAATAGTTGCATACATTTGGTTTCGGAAAAACGATTTCTTTGCATTGACAAATTTTTTTTTGTGTTCCACTCTGAGAGAAGATAAATGTAAAATTAGAGTAATCTATAAAAGTCATAAAAACTCTGGATTTAACTTATTTAAGAATGATAAGAATAGAAATTCTAATAAAGGAAATTGAATTTCAGCGGATCGTAAATAAGGTTGCGTTTTGTCTACTTGGATTATACTCGCCTGAAATTAAAATAGGATACTATAAAATTGGAAAATGGTGATTCTGTGAGTGGAAATTAGGGATTGGATTTTCCAGAATTAAATTAGAGTCCTTCTTGTAGAACTTATATTCCAACTATCCTCAAGTAAAGTAGAACATTTTTTAATATTTAAATATATTCGTGGTAATTGCATTCATTACTGAAATAAAACGAGCGAAATTAAAACCTGTAATTCCAGAAAAAATTAACGTAAAGCGCTTGTTAATTCTTCAGTTTAATATTTCCAACCTTTGCATGTTTAATTAAAAATTATGTTCCAACTTCAAACGTAAAATATGAAACGTTTCACTTTTTCACTCTTTGCAGTTAAATTGTCCTAATTGGTCAATGATCGTTAAATATTTAATCCTTTAAACTCCTACAAATTTCATTGAATTCTTGCGAATTCTTTTCAATTCATATAATTCTTTTCAATTCACTTGGAATCTTCTGAATTAATTTAAATTCTCAAGATTTTTTCAACTTCTTATGGATTATTTGAATTTCTTTTTAATTCTTTGAACAATTCTTAAAAAACCCTGCTCATTATTTTCATTTTCTTTGTAAAATTTTTGCGGTCCGACAGACAATCATTTACAATGGAAAAATGTAGAAAGAAATGTTAACCAATATTTACGACATAATCTTATGGAAATTCCTTTATTTCTCAGTAATTTAATACGAAGCGAAATTTTACAAAAAACACTTCTCGGATTTTTTCTTTATTTTCACCGCATAATGTTCGTGGGGCAACAAACAACCACATTCAATGAAAAAGTATTCACCAATATTTGTCATATAGCCTTATGAAAATTTCTTCATTTCTTATTAGATACAAAAAACGATTTTTTAAAAAACAGCCCGTTAATTATTTTTATCTTAAAATATTCTTTGGGTGCAAGACAACTGCGTTTAATGAAATAATCTACTTAAGCAATGTTTACCAATATTATATATTATATATCATATGCAATAAAATAATATTTTCCAATAGTCACCATGTAATTTCACAGAAATTCCTTAATTTCTTACTAAATGCAATAAAAAAATCGAGTTCTTCAAAAAACACACATTTAGCGATTTTCATTTCTATTTTCAAATACTCATGGGGTGAAAGCCAACTATATTCAATAGAAGAATCTATATTTAGAAAATGTTTACTGCTATTTACCATCGAAGCTTATACAAATTTTTTCATCTCGTAGTAATCAATACAAAACTCGTTTTTTTAAGCACCCATCGGCATTCTTTCATCCTAAAATATTCGCATTGTGACAAATAACCACATTCAGTGAATTTTTTTACAAAAAAAAAATATATCTCAATATTTAGGGGAGAATGGTCCTAAGTCGGCACTGTGGGCTAAGTCGGCACCCTCGCGTTTCTCAGATATGGCAAACGTGTCGGCTTAACCATTTCGTCGTATGACAGGTTGGCAGACATGGACGTAATTTACGCTGGCAATCGTCACTTGAGTTTTCGCTTGACGCCGTGAGCGGGGTACAAATTTTTCATTCAAACGGAATTCCATTTTCTTCCATTCTTGTGAAGAAGCTATAGGTGTGTCAATATCTTGAGAAGTTTCATCGATTAGGTGCATTGGTTTCTGTATTCTGAGCGCTTTCGCCTGGTAAAGTCGATTTTTCATTCGAATTTTTTTGTTTGCGATATCATGAAAAGCGTAAACATTTGTAGTGGTCCTGAGTCGGCACCAGACAGGTGTTTCTGAGTCGGCACCTTTTTTCTGTTGCTTTTGTTCTTATTCGTGTTTTTTTTATATTTCGTAGTATATTAATAACATGTCACTCGTGTCTTGTTTTCTTTTGAGTTTGGTTGTGTTTTGACTGCATGTTGCTTGTCTCTGGTAGGTGTCCTTTTATTTTCTGTGTTTTCTAATTGATATTCGCTAATTCTATTCTGTACATGATTCTTGATTACAAATGGTTTGAATTTGTCCATTTCCTTGTAAAACTTACATAACTGGCCCTTTTTCTTGCATTTGAGCGGAAAAAATTATGTAACAATTCAGGAGCAGGGGGTTCTTCTTTTCTTTGCGCTGCATTCTGACCGCAAAAATTACTCCACACTGCTCCGAACGACATATAATTTTAGATGAAGTATCGTGGTATCTGACCAAAGACATCGAAGTGCCATGAAACCCGCTTTACCCTCTTTTTCTTGACCAAAACTCTCACTGTGCCGGCTTAGGACCACTCTTCCCTACCATATAATCTTATTAAAATGTCTTCAAGTCTTTGTAATTAAATGAAAAATCAATTTTTTTTGCCACTCAGATTACTTTCATTTTCATCTTCAAGTGTTCATGGGATACAATATAACCATACAAAATATGAAAAATTCCTTTTAAATGGAAGTTTCATTAAAACTTGGTTCAGACGGTCTAGACGCACCGAACGTGTTCCGACAAAGGCATCCGTCAAGCGATTACAATGAACAATTTTAAAATTTTAGCACCTCATATTTTAAGGTTTAATTTATTAATCAAAGAAGGGAAAAAATCGAGTGAAAAGGGCCGATATTTGTTTTCTATATCTCGACGGTTGCCGGCAACCAGCAGTGGCATTAACTTACAGTCTAGGGTTATTTACCAGGGGTTTAGGGGTGGGGGTTGGGGGTATATCTCGATCCCCCTTTACCCCTGGGATTCGAGAGGCAGTGAGAGAAGAGAGCGAGAGATATCGCAACAGAACTAATCAACGTACGGGGCAGGAACGATTTCTCTCTGGTTCACCCTTGTACGGATAAAAAATAGCCACGTACCGATAATATTCCCTAGGAAGATCACACATTCCCCTGAGTACTGAGGATGTCGAGCTTAGGAGAAAATCATTCGTACTACGTTCAAAGAGAATCTGCCACGTGTCTCAGACTCGATTAAGAAAATAGGGGGAACTTTTTAATACTCGCGACCTTGAAGGCAGTGATGGGTGTCATTATGAATATTATTGTCTTGCAAGGCTGGTCCATTTAAGTCCCGTCGCACAGAGGTTGAAATCTATTGAACAAAGTCTTTTTTATTTTAAAACCCCGGTCACCATCTATGCTTAAGTATCATTTAAGTCCTTTAGCATGATGGCATATACCGCCAATACACTAAAACTTGGGGTACCAAATTGTTGCAGCTATTTTGATCTAGAATTTCAACTAAATATGATTCGCTTTAGAGGATCAATGAAAATTAAGGAGAACAACTTCAAGGCGTATCAGCATCAGTATACAAAACAGAATGACAGTTTACGATTTTCGAAAAACATTCCTTTCTGCCAAATTCAAGTTATGCAAATCGATAATCGATCCTTGATCGAGATTTCCTGACATTTGTAAACAAACATCTACAACCTCAGTAATCATAAATTTAACTAAACGGAGATAAGTAAATGCTTTTTTTCAAAATTTAATTAACAATTTAATTTTAAACGATTATCCACAATTGATCATCATTCAGGTAAGAGGTGCAAATAATTTAAAAATATTTTGAGTAGTTGAAATTTTATGACAGATATTTGATCTCGAAATTTGAATCGAGTTGATCATGAAGATATGTATCAAAACGTTGCATACTTTTGATCCATTTGCCGCATCAACTTGATACCGGGTAGTTTTGTGTGAGACGACTTAACTGATTTTAATGCTTTTATAAAGGATTTTTAAATGGATTTCCACTAATTTTGAAATATTTTATCGTTTTTCAAGAGATTTGAAAATGTTCCAACGGATTCCAAGGAATTTTGAAACATTTCAAGGGAGTTTAAAGGATTTTGAAGATTTCAAAACATTTTCGGTGATTTTGAAGAATTGCAGAGAATTTCGCAGGAGATTTAGATGATGTCAAGGAATATGACAGAATTTTGTAGGATTTTCAAATATTTCAGGATATTTGTAATGAACTTTCGAAATTAAATTCAAGTCAATTAAATTTGAAGCAAATCCTAGATATGTTAAATATTTCAAGAGATCTTAAGGTACGCGAGTCGAAATTTGGAACCTGCTTTGCACCTGCAGCTCCTTATTAGAACCTGCTCTGACGCTATTTAAACCTATAGCCCCTGCTTTACTTTTAAGTCCTGGAGAATGAAAGATTAGAGCCTCCTTTGACTCCATTCGAATCTATAGGCACAGCCTTTTTCCATTGGGTTTTCTAATGCATTATGTTCCATGTCGCAGTGTTGTTGTCCTATATCTTCACCCTCTGATAGTTCTCTAGAAGAGTCTTTTAAAGCGTCTACTATCCCGTCTATATCATATAGCATTTCACCTTTTCTGTTTCTCATGCTGACAAACTCTGTACTTTTACTTTCCTTCAACTGTTTCTATTGTTGGTGTATTTCGACACATATAAGCATCGATATTTGTGAATTAAGAACTGATGGTGTCTGGTGACCGTCTCGTTGCCATGCAGCAATGG
>CAKNXH010000107.1:243478-274771 GCA_932178445.1 Andricus quercusramuli
AATTAAATTTGAAGCAAATCCTAGATATGTTGAATATTTCAAGAGATCTTAAGGTACCCGAATCGAAATTCGGAACCTGCTTTGAACCTGCAGCTCCTTATTAGGACCTGCTCTGACGCTATTTAAACCTATAGCTCCTGCTTTAAGAATGAAAGATTAGAGCCTTCTTTGACTCCATTCGAATCTATAGGCACATACTTTTTCCATTGGGTTTTCTAATGCATTATGTTCTATGTCGCAGTGTTGTTGTCCTTTATCTTCACCTTCTAATAGTTCTTAAGAAGAGTCTTTTTAAGTGTCTACTATCCCGTCTATATCATATAGCATTTCACATTTCTGTTTCTCATGCTGACAAACTCTGTAGGGGAGAGTGGGGTATGGTGTCAGGCTTTGAAGGAAATGTTCTTTAAATTATAATTGAAATGTGATTTTGATTACTGTATTATTTGGTGAGAAGCTCACATTATCAGGTTGCATATTTCATTACTTAAATCCGTTATTTAACAACGTCATTATTTGATATTTAATTAATTCGTTGGTCTTGAATTTGGGTCAGCATACCCCATACCATGGGGCATGGTGTCCATCATATTAGTCCCGGTTTATTTCATGAATATGAACGTTGTAAAATAAAAAGCGTACAATATAATAATTCTTGAAAGTAGGATGTAACAAAAAAAAATTACTCGAGGCATGGTCAACATTAAATAAATGTTTTCTTATCAATCAAAGTAAAGTATGTCGCAAAACCTAGTTATAACCTCTCACTTCTTGAAGATTCTATTCACCGTGTAAAGATCTGCATTTGCCTTTAATAGATATCTTCTTTACCGGAAAATACCAAAGGCGCGAAAATTCAAAACAGGCATTGAACAATAATAATAGTCGAAATCCTATTTATTGAGTTATTGTTCAACCCATGTAATTAGGACCACCCTAATAAATGAAGAGAATTGCTTGAAGTGTGTTTGAAATGGGAATTTATAAGCAGGAATGAAAAAAACTTTATAACAATAAGTTTCAATTTTTTAGGTTATAACCTCAAAGTTTACATGCTGGTCTCTTTCAAAGGAATAAAACATGAAATTGAGCGGTCAAGTAAAGAGAATCCTTTCAAGTATATTTTAGTAGAGAATTATAATTAGAAATTTTAATACATTTATAACCTGTATAACGACAATTTTTATATTTGTAGGTTATAATCACGAATTTCACATGATAGTCCATTTCAAAGTAATTCAACGTGAACTTGGTACTTACTGTATTATTTTTAAATATAACTCCAAAACACGTGTGGATTTTCATTTTCTGTATAACTTTATTCTTAAAAACCTCGAATTTAATTAGACAAAACAGGCATAAATAAATTGTGGTATTTTTCTACATTATCGATCAAATTATCGACCAGTTATCAAGCACTGTTACCATCTTTACAAAGATTTAGGGACAATATGCCCCGTATGTCATGTTTCAAGATTTTATTAATTGTAGTACATTTAGAACTTTTATAAAAACAATTTATGGTACCAGACGTTTGAAGAAATACTTCACCTATTAGAATCTCACATTTTCATGCTTCAAATATTTCAAAATATGGTGTAACTGCTTAATTTCTGCCAAAGACTTTTCCATCTGTTTCTATAAAAACTTTTTTTTTCATAATAACTCTTCTGACACGTATTTCAAAACGAATATTTCATCACATCACTATTTTTCCAAACAAAAAAAGACATTTTATGCAAAAAAATAATCTGGAAATCAATAAACATGGGCGCTTTTTGTAATTGACACCATGCCCCACAGGGACACCATACCCCACTCTCCCCTACTTTTACTTTCCTTCAACTGTTTATATAATAGTTTCATAATTCCTTCAAAGTAGTTTTGTATTTTGTTCTCTTCTTCTGTTCTGATTTTCTCTTTACTCTCTTTGAGTAGTCGTTTAACTTTCCTCTTTTTGTGTCTGTAATCTTTTTTGAGCCTATTTCTCTCTTCGTCGCTAAGACCTGTGATGTTCAGCATTTTTTTTGCGCTTCTTTCTTTTCTTTTTATGCTGCCTTAATTTCATCATTCCACCATGCATAACCAGGTTTTCTTCCTACAACCGCTGTACCACATACTTCCGTCGCAGTTTTAACAATGACATCCCGTAATAAAGCCCACACGCCCTCTACATCTTTATTGTTTTCAAGCGGCTCCCAAATTGCCTTATCCATGCGTTCGTTCATCTTATTCTGAAAATCTATTCGCACTTCCGGTTTCTGTAAATTTTCTACCTTGATTCGCGTTTGTTTCGTTTGTTTGGTTCTCTTAATTCTTCATCCCCGCCATAAGTTCATTTTGGCGACTAGAAGGTAATGGTCAGTATTGCATTCAGAGCCACTCATGACTCTTGTATGTTCAACTAGTTCTCTTAGTCTTTTTTCTTGTTGGATCCCCAAAATTACCTAGCACCCTTTCTGTATCTGTGTCCTGACGTTGGACACCGACCCATCCGTTCATATCTCCTAGCAGAATTATTCTTACACTTCGATTGCAACTACTTATTGTATCATTTAAAGTGTCCCAGAAGGCGTATTTGATTTCTCTCGGATCACTATCAACTGCGGCGTAGCACGCTATGATAAATAATCTTCTGATTCCTACCTTCATTCTAGCCCATAGAAATTTGGGTGATACAAAATCATGATCTTTGAGACGTTGTTTTACTTTTTCATTCATAATCAAACCGACCCCTTGACTGCCATGTGATTCACTATCTACTCCTGACCATATTTCAAAACCGCCTTTCAACACCCCATTTTCTATGTTTCTAATTTCGCAACCCTTTTTTCCGTCTCAGGTACGCAAAGAATATCTAGTTTCCTTATGTGCATAGTTTCTTGTAGTTCTCTTATCTTAAGATCATTCACTCCTATAGCATTCCAAACACCTAGTCTCCAAAAAAAAGCTGACAGTTATTTGTTACCTAAGTGAAATTAACTCATTGGTCATCTCAATGACTGCAGTAACACTCAATTAACAACAATATTCAGTTTCAGATTCAAGCAAATTGTCATAAATTATTTATACATAAATAAGTACTTCTTTGCAATGTTCAATCACATAAAAATATTTTCTGTCAACTGAAAATGCTGAAAATTTGTATGTGAATGATAATCATCACGGAAAATTACTGAACATTGTCATTTTTTATAAATAGCTAACATTTTTACAAATAACTAATGAGTTTTGCATTATTCACAGTCATGCAGGTATTTATTTATCTCAACAAATCAATTTATCATTGGTTTCAAAGTGAATTGAGAATTACAAGAAATTATAAGAATAAAATATTTTATATCGTTAGCAACAAATATTATGGATAAATTAAAAAAGTTTAAAAAATGTACAAAAATATATATTCGATATTCATAATAGTTTTTATTTACTGATTGTTCTTACATTTTCATTATAGTATTGTGGTTAATTTATTTTTAACATGATTTCGAGAAAAAAAAAACATTTTTTTCAAGGAACAGTGCCACTTCTTACTAAACAATAATAATTATCGAGAGTTTTTGAAACATTTTCTTAGAGAAATATTAGTATTTACGTGTCCACCACTTGATTTAGTAGGAAAATCATTTCTTTCCGTGGGAAAATGTTTACCGTTTTAATTTTTTAATAATATTTATTGGAGAGTAAGAAAGGCCAAACGTATGACAAATAACACAGGCCGACCAAATATTCCAGCATAATTCCATGGATTTTAAGCGATTTCGACAAATTTCATAAAACTTCCACGATATTTTGAAGATACCTAAACACATCAGGATTTTAAAGATTTCAGAACATTTTCGTGGATTTTAAGGAATTCCAAAATATTTCAAGAAAACTCAAAAGGGTTTTAGATAATAAATTAAATCAAATCTAATTTAGAGCGATTCCTAGCGTTTGTAAAGGTTTCAATATTTATGTGTTGAAGATTTACGGAGATTTAAACTTTTTTTTTCAAAAATTTTAATGAATAAGTCTAATTCAATTCTAATTCCAGAGAATTTCCGTGGATTTTAAGCGATTTCGTCAGATTTCACAAAAATTGCATGGAATTTTGAAAATTCCCAAACATATCGGAAGATTTCAAGGGGACCCCAAAGGATTCCACCAAAATGTTGAGGGACTTACACGGATACTAGGGCTTTCAGAAGGATATAATGAGATTTCCAAATATTTCAAATAATTTGAAAGGGTCTCATCGGTTTTCAATAGATTAAAAATACTTTCACGGATTTAAAGACATTTCGAAACATTTCAAAGAATTTCAGAAAATTTGTACTTTTTTCAAATATGTCAAGGAATTTAAGAGAATTTTTGTAGGATTTTCGAATATTTCAAGGGAATTCTGGTGAACTTTGGATTTCAACTTTACAAAATTCAATATCTTTCAATAAACTTTTACATATTTCGAAAATTTTAATGGATTCAAGGAAATTATCAAAGGTATCAAAGGATTTCCAGAGATTACAAAAGGTTTTTGTATGGACTTCCATCAGATTCTAAGATAATTTGAAGAGTTTTTTGAAAAGAACTTCAATGGATAATTTGGAGATATATTACATTCAAGGGCTTTCAACTGATTTATACATTTTTAAATGGATTTTGACGTTTTACAAACATTTTAAGGGATTACAAGGATTTCAAGACATATACAAAATTTTAACTAATTTGAAAGATTTTTTACAGATTTCAAGGGATTTTAAGGATTTTCAAGGAATTACAGAAAATTTAGAGGATTTTATTAAATCTTCAAGGATTTCAAGACATTTAAACATTTTTTCCAGAGAATTTTCATGAATAAGTGTAATCAAATTCATATTGAGTCTTTAAGTGATTTATACTTCATGGAATAAATTAAATTTTACTTCAAGAGATTTCTGCGGATTTCAACAATTTAAGGAGAAAAGATTACACGAAAATTAAAACCTATATAACCTGATATTACTTTGAAGATTTTGCGGGATTTCACAAGTTTTAAAGGATTTCAACAGATTTTAACATATTTTAAAGATTTTAATGGTTTTTTCATGGTTTTTGGTATGGAATCTAATTAAATTTAAGGATATTTTGAAGATATTAAAGGAATTCAAAAATGTTTGTTTTGTAAAGTTGATTTGCGCAAAGTCACTATTTTTGTGTATTTTCTTTCATATGAGATTATAAGTTGTCTAAAATGAATTGTTTCTCTGTAGTTTTTCTACTTTCTGTATTAATTCCTTTCATATTTGTACATTATTTATTTCAATGCTAATTATCCTGTAATTGTTCTCTATAGTCAGGATTCTCTATAATGAATTTTCTATAATCCATACAATCTTTTGCAAACTTTTGGAATCCCATGCAATCTTTTGCAATATTTTGGAACCCCATGCAATCTTGCATTCTTACAATATAGTGCCAATCAGCTGACAAGCATCGATAGCAAGATTTTATAAGTCGATAATCTAAAAAATATTCGATAACTCTCTAACTCAAGTAGGCCAAAATTGAAAAAAAGCCAACATTTCTGGCTTAATTAATATAATGAATTAATAAAATAGATGAAAATCAGAAATACAAATAAGTTGGTTTAAGGCGAGTTAGAATTCATATTTTGTTCCTCTAAACGTAGGGAAAGGGGAGAAAGTGTTTTCAAAATTCAGAACTAAATCAAAATTTTGATTTATCTCGAAAACATGAAGAGATACGAAAACTGATAAAAATTTCAGGGTTTTCTAAAGAAGAAAGGTCCTCGGACACCCCGATCTGAACCAGTTAACAAATTTTCAACAACAACAAAATAATAATAATTTGCATTATCTCGAAAATGACCAAGATACGTAAAAATGTTTGAAATTTTAAGGATTTTGCAGAGGGGTTTTATTTTCGACCAACATGAAGTAACCCAATGAAGAGATATTTAAAAAAAAGACATAAAAATTTTGGTGTTATCTTGAAAACGGTGTGAGATAAGCGAAAACTATAAACATTTTTTAAATTTCTAAAGGGGGATGGTCCTTGCCACCCTGAACTGAAATAGTAAACAAAATTTCGAAAATAAAAGAAAAAAAATTTGAATTATCTCAAAAACGGTCAGAGAGACATGAAAACTGAGTGGATTTCAAGGATTTTTCAGAGGCGGGTTTTCTAACAACTCGAACTAACCTAATTACAATATTTTTCAAATGCCAGAAAAAAATGAATATTTTGAGTTATCTTGAAAATGGTGAGAGATACGCGAAAACTGAAGAGATTTTCGGAAGGAAAATGGTCCCCGTTCACCCAGATCTAAAGCAGTAAACAGATTTGAGAAATTGCAAAAAAATCTAAAATTTGAATTATCTCGAAAACGATCAGAGATTCGTGAAAACTAATTTCATTTTAGGAATTTTGCAGGGGGATTATTGTTCAAACAACTCAAACAAAGCCTATAATAAGATTTTAGAAAATCAAAACAATATTTACAATTTTGAATTATATAGAAAAACGATCAGAGACACGTGAAAATTCTGCAAATTTTAAGGGGTTTGAAGAACAGGCTTGTTTCTGAAAAATTCGAACTAACCCAATAGGAAGATTTAAAAATTCAAAATCAAATTTCGAATTTCAAGTTATCTCGAAAACAGTAAGAGATACACGATAAATGAACAAATTTCCTGGGTTTGATGAAGATCCTCGACCAGCCCGAACTAATACAGTCAAGTAGAGTTTCAGAGTATTTCAGAGCGTGATGGTCCTCGGGCACCCCAAATTAGCCCAGTAGACAGAGTTTCTAAATCAAAATTTGGATTCATCTCAAAAACGATGAGATACGCAAAAACTGGAAATTTTTCGGGGGTTTATACAGAAGGTGATCTCCAGCCACCACAAACTGAATGAATAATAAACAATAGGTAATAATATTGACGAAATTTGATACATTTTCAGATTTTCGGAAAACGTTTGAAAGAAGCGTACTGTCAACATTTTAGAGATTTCCTAGAAGGGGATAGATGTATTCAGATTGAAAATAATTGAATAACGAGTTCGACTGATTCGGATTGAATCGAATTGAAGTTGATTTTCGTGCAAGATTTGAGAATTGAAAAAACCTTGTGGATGAGCCTTAGATCCATCGGATTGGGCGCATGAATTGAAAAGGATTAAAAGATGTGTTAGGATTAGAGTTGATGTTAACGCTCGGATTTTGAAGGATTGGAAGTTCGGTTCGGATTAGTTTCCGATTTACTCGGATTGGAATGAGTCCTGAATTCATTCAAATTGGGCATCGGCTTGAGAAAAAACGAAAGTTGGTTCCTGATTGGTGTATGATTCATTCGGATTGGTTTCAAATTTACACTTTTTCGGACTGATGTAGGATTTAGTCGCATTCATTTTGGTTGAATTTGAGAAGTCCCACGTATTCAAAAGGATTGGGGACACGGATTGAAAAATGGTTTCGGTATGGATCAAATTGAATTTGGAGTCAAGACATGTGTTGAGATTGGGATTTAGTTTGGGGATGAAATACGGCTTGAGAAGGGTTGAAGAAAATTGAAAACTTGCTTCGGATTCTTTCGGATAAATTCGAATTGGTTCGAACTGAAAACAAATTTCAGAGATCGCATTAGAATAAAAGACAAAGCCTTAAGCGATCTGAGGTCACACTCGTCGATTTAAGGGACCGGATGTTGGGAGGTTAATGGGTTAACGAAGACGCCCGACGTCTTGGGGCGGGAAAAAAAAAGATCATCAGTGCTGCTCGATACAGTAGAGAGGCGGACTGGTGATCCGTGTGCGTGTGTTTTTGTCGAATATTGTGTGAGTGGCCGCTGACAAGTTGAGTGATGTTTAACAAACAGCAGCTAATGTCTGGAGTGTCCCGAAAGCAAGGAACAGTGTCAGGGTTCAGCACCGTCATTCATATCATTCATATAACCATGTTAAACCCACTCACATCTGTATACATTTTTTCCTACATTGTAACAAATTACCTTAATCTTGTTAATAACTTTAATATTAACTCCTACAGTGACTATGATAGACGAGAATGGAAACTAGAATTTGGTGACTTCAAACACTAAGAATACAGGAGAGAGTGTACATTCAAGGACAGATCCAGAACATTTTTCATAGGGGCTGATCATGGATTTTCTAGTGGCAAATAAGTTCTCACTGTTTTTTTTATGAAAATGCAAATTTAGGGTGAAAAAATGGTTACAAATGAACCATTCAAAGTATTGCGCATCGTTAGCTACAACTTTTTCCCATATTTCTGGTAGAGCTCGAATATCGTTACGGTAAAAGTGTTTATCTTTTGAGGCTATTCACGAATCAAGCCATTTTTGGATGTCTTCATATGAGCGGAACTGCTGATCAACCAGACCATGTGTCATCGACCGGAACAAGTAATAATCGGACGGCGCAATATCTGGGGAATACGGCGGGTGGGATAGAACTTCCCATTTGAGTGTTTCCAGGTAGTTTTTAACGAGTTTGGCAACGTGAGGCCGAGCGTTGTCATGCTGTAGAATCACTTTTTCGTGCTTCTGCTCGTATAGTGGCCGTTTCCCGCGTAGTGCTCAGCTCAATCGCATCAATTAGAGTCGATACCGTTTCTCAGTGATGGTTTCGTTCGGTTTCAACAGCTCATAATGAATACCACTGACCTGGTCCCACCGAATACACAGCATAACCTTCGCATCGTGAATATTCGGCCAAGCCGACGAGGTAGAAGCATGATCTTGCAGTCCCCGTGACTTTCTACTCTTTGGGTTGCTGTAATGAATCCACTTTCCATCACCCGTCACAATGCCATGACGAAAACCCCTCCTTTTTTTTACCCTGGAATCAGTTTTTCACAGGCGAAAAAACGAGCTCAACGTCCCTTGGCTTCAAATCATAAGAAATCCAAGTTCCATGTTTTTTAATCATTCCCAATGCATGAAATCGCTTGAATGAGGCGATAAATTCCAATTTACACTGATACCTCGCTATAAGACCAGCCTCGGATCTGGTTGGCCCAGGCACGAGGCAGTTTTTCATGTCAAAACTCAGGACCGCATATGTACATAGTCTCTGAACCGGGAATATTATGACACAGAAGCGACCAGAGAAGCACAATTCAATCAACTTCTGATGCAGCACTGACTATCCGAGCGTATCGGCTGTCAAGGGACGCTCAGGAGTGGGGGAAACAGAAGCAGTCAAGCGTGAGGATGGCCAAATAGCGGGCGGACTTATAGCGAGGGATAAGTGTATTCATATTTTTCCATTAGAGTGTTCACATTCTTAAAAACCTGAAATCACATGCATATTTTTCTATGCTGTCTTACATGGGTCTCACAATTATGGATGAAAATCCATCTATTGACGTTGAAAATTTCACTCCTTGGTTGAAAATTGAACTATTTGGTTGAAAATTCAAATTCTTCAGTTGCAAAATTCATATTTTTGAATTTAAAATGTGATTTGTAGAAAATTTGTCCTCCTGGCTTGAAAATCCAACAAGTTTGTAGAAAATTCAACTATTTGGTAGTAAATTCAACTGTTTCGCGATAAATTTGATTTTTCGAATTAAAAATTTTTGTTTACAGATGGAAATTCATTTTTTTCATTGTTGGTTGAACAGTCATCTTTTTGAGACAAATAATTTAACTACTTAATTGAAAGCTTATCTTTTTTAGTCGAAAATTAATACTGCTGGTTGAAAATTCAACTATTTGGTTGAAAATGCATGCAGTTTGTTGAAAAGTCGTCTTTTTTTAATTTAAAATTTCACTGTTTTGTAGAAAATTCGTCCACCTGGCTTGAACATTCAACAAGTTTGTAGAAAATTCAACTATTTGGTGGTAAATTGAACTGCTTCGCGAAAATTTTGATTTCTTGAATTAAAAATTTTTTGCTTTCAGATGGAAATTCATTTTTTCCATTTTTGGTTGAACAGTCATCTTTTTGAGACAAAAAATTCAACTATTTAATTGAGAATTGGTCTTTTTTGGTCGAAAAGTAATACTCCTGGTTGAAAATTCAACTATTTGGTTTAAAATGTATGCATTTTGTTGAAATTTCGTTTTTTTTTGTCTAACTATATTGCGTTTTATTTGACATTAAATTTTTTTTCTCTAAAATATCAACTGTTATATTTTTCATTAAGAATTATTAATCTTTTCGGGCTTACAATTATTCAACTCCTTCGGTGCAAGTTGAACAACTTTATTAGAAATTCCTTTTTTTTATTGAAGATTCATATATTTAGTAAAAAAATTAATCTCTTTGGTAGAAAATTGAACTATATTGTAGAAGATTTCTTCACTTTATTTGAAATTAATTTTTTTTTCAAGTGGAAATTTAGCCATCCCATTTCTGGTTAAAAATTGATTTTTCTTTTAGTTTGGAAATTGAACTATGTAGTTCAAAATTTCTGTGGTTTGTTGAAATTTTTTTTATATAGAAAAATAATTCTTAATGATGAAATTTCAACTTTTTGGATAAAAAGTTATGTATTTTGTTAAAAATTCATTTCCTCAGATGAAACTAATTTTTTAACTTAAGATATAACTATTTAATAGAAAATAAACTTTTTTGTTAAAACTTCATATTTTTAGGTTGAAAATTAATCTGCTTTGTATAGAAAATCCTTCTTTTTGTTTCGAAGATTCAATAGTGTAATAGAAAATTTACTATTCAGTAGGAAATTAGTTTCTGGATATTTTCAAATTTTCAACAGAATACATAAGTTTTCGACTAAATAGTTGAATTTCCAACTACAAATAATAAGTTTTCAACCAAAAATAGAACAGTTAAATTTGCAGACATGATAACTAATTGTCAATAAACAAACAAAATAGGTCATTGAATTTTTAATTAAGAAATATGAAGTTTCAACGAAAGAGTAGAATTTTTAACCAAAAAATATAAATTTTTAACCAAGAATGGAATCAAGTTTTAGACAAGCATGATTAGCTTTCTACCTGAATAAGCGAATTTTTAAGAAAATACATGCATTTTCTACCAAACTGTTGAATTTTCAACTTATAAAGAATACTTTTTTTACTAGGAATGGAATAGCTATAATATCAGATAAATAGTAGTAATTTTTAACAAGAAAGATAATTTTTTAACAAATTAATTAATTTTTTTCCTGAAGTTTCAACCCTTCAATATAAATCTACTAAAATGATGAATCTTCAACCAAAGAGAATTAATTTTTATAAATTGTAGTACAAATTTAAACTACGTGGATTCCTTTTTAAAAATAAACAAAAAATCAATTATGAACGAAACATCCAATGGATAATATTTCAACAACAACAAAATTTAATTTTGATTCAAAAACAGTTAAATCAACCAACAAAATCGATATTCAACAATTTACTTCAATCATCCAGCAAAGCGTGATTCATTTTCAACCAAACAGTTGCATTTTTAACCAAAAAGGATGCATTTTCTACGAAGAATATTAATTTTCTACAAAAAGGACAAATTTTTAATAAAATACAGAAATTTTCAAACGCAAAAGATCAATTTTCATTTTAAAATACCAATTTTCAACCAACAATAGAATAATCATTTTTTTAAGATAATTAATTATCAACAAAAAAGAATTTTCAGCAAAATATTCAATTTTTTAACTAGAGAAGATTTTCCAACTTTATTTGTTTTTTTGTAAAATTATTTTTAGAGAAAAAGTTCCACATTCAACCTGCAAATTGAAATTTTAATTCAACATTTTATATTTTTACCGAGAAGATTAATTTTCTACAAAAAATATGAATTTCCAACAAAATACATACATTTTCAATCCATTTTGGAATTTTCAACCAAATAGTTGATTTTTAAACCAAATAAGGTACATTTTCAACCAAAAATGGAATAATTCAACTTTCTGTTGAAAAAAATAAATTTCCAGCAAAAATATTTTTTGACTAAGAACGAAGACTCCATAGAAAATAGTTGCATTCTCAAGAAAATAATTAAATTTTCAACTGAATAGTAGAATTTTTAATCAAACTTGAAAAGTTCAGAATGAAAATTCTTTGTTAAAACTTCATTCTTTAGGTTCATGATTCGACCTTTTAGTTGAATCTCCTTTTTTGTTTAAAAATTAACTATTTTGTTGAAAATTACTTTTTTGGTCAAAAATTATTTTTTTTAGCTTAAAGTTTAACTATTTCATGCTTGGTTGAAAATTTATCTGCTTCACTTAAAAATTCAACTATTTGGCTGAACATTTTTCTATTTTGTTGATAATTCGTCTTTCATGGTAGAATTTTAATCTTCCTGGTGAGTAATTTATCTCTGATCGCGTATTTTTCATATAATGCCTCAATTCTAATCGATTCAAAAGTATTCGATAAATCCAACCAAAAAATATTGTTGAATCAATCAAATATTTTCTAAACTCAAAACTAGCCAAGAAGTTTTATTAATTGAAGCAAACAAATTGGTCAAATGAACCACAATTTTGTTAATTTAACCAAAAATCCAAATGTTTTCTGATATTAACGAAATGTGGTAAACAAGACAATTTTGTTGATAAAAAAACATTTTTTTCTCGTGCAATATTAAATTATCGTGACCTCTTGAGTAGAATATACAGAGTAAAAAATAATCGCATCTTTTATTTAATGAACGTACGTGCGTGAGTTCATTAATTACTCATAATTAAAAGCGGCGAAGTACTTTCAAAGGCGCCAAGCAGACAGTACTTGACTGAATTAAAGACGGATTAAAATATAAATTAATGGATTAAATTGATTCGGGAATCGTTGGATTTAAACGGCTACACAGAATGAACAAAGTGTACTCAAATTTTTCTGGGGGAAGCTGAATTCAGAGGTTAGGTGAGTTGAGAGTAATTTTCGAAAGTGAATTTAATTTAAAGCATTAAAGGCCCCGCATGTTTACAAATGGTTCGAGCGAATGGTTGCAAACGTTAAATGTAACTAAACTCCGTGTTGCAAAGCCACTCTCAATGCGAATAAACCTGATTAATTACTTGGCTGAGTCACGAATTAGCGTGTGAATGAAAGGGTTGGCGTAAAACGGAATCGGAAATGTTGTTCACCAAAAGATCCCTCTTCCTCACACTCAATTCTCAATATTTAGAATTTATCATATACTGCTTCTCAAATTCAGAGTTGAATTAGAAGATTTAAAAACAAATTAGAAGATTAAAAACAAAAAATTGGAAGATTTAAAAATAAATTAGAAGATTCATAGGCAAATCAGAATTTAGCAAATACTGATTTTCAAATCGAAATTCGAATTAGAAGATTGAAAGTCAAATCAGAAGATTCAAACTCCAATCAGAATTTAGCAAGTACTGCTTTTCGAATTAAAGGTCAAATTCGAAGATTCAAAGTCAAATTAGTAGACTTAAAGTCAAATTAGGAGATAGAAAGTCAAATTAGAAGATTCGAAATCAAATTAGTAGACTCAAAGTCAAATTAGAAGTTCTAAAGACAAATTAGAAGATTCAAAGTTAAATCAGAATTTAGCAAGTGCTGCTTTTCGAATGAGAATTCAAATTAGAAGATTAAAAGTCACATTAGAAGATTAAAGGTCAGATTAGAAGATTCAAAGTCAAATCAAAAGATTCAAACTCAAATCAGAATTCAGCAAATACTGCTTCTCAAATCTAAAGTTGAATTAGAAGATTCAAAGTTTAATTAGTAGACTCAAAGTTAAATTATAAGATTTGAAGCCAAATTAGAAGATTCAAAATCGAATTAGTAGACTCAAAGTCAAATTAGAAGTTCTGAAGACAAATTAGAAGTTCTGGAGACAAATTAGAAGATTCAAAGTTAAATCAGAAGATTCAATGTCATATTATGGGATTCGAAGCCAAATCAGAATATTCAAAGTCAGATAGGAAGATTCAATGTCGACTTAGAAGATTTAAAGTCACATTAAAAGATTTAGAGTCAAAATCTAAGATTTAAAGTCAAATTAGTGGAATCAGATTGGAAGATTTAATGTCGAATTAAAAGCTTCAAAGTCTAATCAAAAAATTAAAATCTCATTAGAAGATTCGAAGCAAAATCAGAATATTCAAAGTCAGTTTCGAAGATGCAATGTCAAATTAAAAGATTTAAACTCACGTTCAAAGATTCAAAGTCAAATCGGAAGATTCAAAGTGAAATTAGAAGATTCAAAGTCATATTAGAAGATTAAAAGTAAAATCAGAAGATTCGTGATCATATTAAAAAATGAAAGGTCAAATTAGATGATTCAATGTCAAATCAGAAGCTTCAAACTCAAATCAGAATTTAGTAAATAATGCTTTTCAAATCCAAGGTGAAATTATAAGATTTGAAGTCAAATTAGAAGATTCAAAATCAAATTAGTAGACTCAAAATCAAATTAGAAGTTCTAAAGACAAATTAGAAGATTCAAAGTTGAATCAGAAGATCTAATGTCATATTACGGGATTCGAAGCCAAATCAGAATATTCAAAGTCAGATAGGAAGATTGAATCTCAAATTAGAAGATTTAATATCACATTAAAAGATTTAAAGTCAAACTAGAAGATATAAAGTCAAATTAGTAGAATCAGATTGGACGATTTAAGGTCAAATAGTAAGATTTAAAGTAAAATCGGAAAATTCGAATCACATTAGAAGATTCGAAGCCAAATCAGAATATTCAAAGTCAGTTTCGAAGATTCAATGTAAAATAGAAGATTTAAACTCACATTAAAAGATTCAAAGTAAAATTAGAATATTAAAAGTCAAACCAGAAGATTCAAATTCATATTATAATATTAAAGGTTTAATTGGAAGATTCAAAGTCAAGCCAGCAGATTCAAACTCAAGTCAGAATGCAGCAAATACTGCTTCTCATATCTAAAGTCAAATTAGAAGATTCAAAGTTTAATTAGTAGACTCAAAGTCAAATTATAAGATTAGAAGCCAAATTAGAAGATTCAAAATCCAATTAGTAGACACAAAGTCAAATTAGAAGTTCTGAAGGCAAATTAGAAGATTCAATGTTAAATCAGAACATTCAATGCCATATTATGGGACTCGAAGCCAAATCAGAATATTCAAATTCAGATAGGAAGAATCAATGTCGAATTAGAAGATTTAAAGTCACATTAAAAGATTTAGAGTCAAAATTTAAGATTTAAAGTCAAATTAGTGGAATCAGATTGGAAGAATTAATGTCCAATTAAAAGCTTCAAAGTCTAATCAAAAAATTAAAATCTCATTAGAAGATTCGAAGCAAAATCAGAAGATTCGTGATCATATTAAAAAATGAAAGGTCAAATTAGATGATTCAATGTCAAATCAGAAGCTTCAAACTCAAATCAGAATTTAGCAAATAATGCTTTTCAAATCCAAAGTCAAATTATAAGATTGAAAGTTAAATAAGTAGACTCAAAGTCAAATTATGAGATTTAAAGTCAAACTAGAAGATTCAAAATCAAATGAGCAGACTCAAAGTCAAATTAGAAGTTCTAGAATCAAATTAGAAAATTTAAAGTTAAATCAGAAGATTCAATGTCATATGATGGGATTTGAAGCCAAATCAGAATATTCAAAGTTAGATAAGAAGATTCGATGTCGAATTAGAAGATTCAAAGTCACATTAAAAGATTTAAAGTCAAATTAGAAGACTCAAATAAGTAGAATCAGAATCAAATTGGATGATTTAATGTCAAATTGAAAGATTTAAAGTCGAATTGAAAGATTTAAAGTCAAATCAGAAAATTCGAATCTCATTAGAAGATTCGAAGCAATATCAGAATATTCAAAGTGATTTTCGAAAATTCAATGTCAAATTAGAAGATTTAAACTCACATTAAAATATTCAAAGTCAAATCAGAAGATTCAAAGTCACATTAGAAGATTCGAAGCCAAATCAGGATATTCAAAGTCAGTTTGGAAGATTCAATGTCAAATTAGAAGATTGAAAGTCACATTAAAGGATTCAGAGGTTGAAAATTTAACTGTTTTGTGGGAAATTCTTATTTTTAACGCAAAAATTCAACAATATGGTAGGAAGTTGAACAATTACGTAGAAAATTTGAGGATTTGATCGAAAGTTGAACTACTTCCTTAAAAATGCAATTGTTCAGTTGAATATTCATCATTTCAGTTAAAAATGCATTCCTTTCGTTAGATATTTTATAATTTTGTTGAAAATTCTACTGTTTTTTTCAAAAATTCATCTTTTTGGCTTTGCACTTTTTTCCCCCTTCTTTTTTCCTATTCCATTTCCTTCTTCAGCATTCCTTCATTTTTCACTTTATTCCATTACATACAATAATATCTATACAATTTTATTGAAAATTTAAGAATTAAAAGTAAAAATGAGAGTACTAGTAATTTTATGAAGGTAAATTTTTCGTGCCATCTTTTTTCTCGTTGTCGAATTTTTTTTCTTTCGAATTCTCTCGTAAAAAATTGAACTATTTGATCAAATGTTGAAATACTTTGTTGAAAATTCATTTTATTGGTTTCAGATTTCACTGTTTTTTTGGAAATTTGTTTTTTAAAGTTACTGTTCTTTGTTTAAACTTTAACTATTAGGTTGAAAATTCATTTATTGTGTTTCAAATTCGTATTTTTTGGAAGAAAATCAATTTTTGGGTTAAAAATACAACTCCTTGGTTGAAAGTTTTAAAATGTTCAAAAGTTACAAAGTTCAATGTTTAGGTTGAGAATTTATAATTTTAGTGTAAAATGATTTATTTCTTGGTTAAAAATGGAACTGCTTTGTTGAAAATTTGTCTTTTTTTGAAAAAAAAAATTATTCTTCTTGTTCTAAAATGCAACCATTTGGTTACAATTTTATGTAGTGTGTTGAGAATTCGTGTATTTCTGTAGAAAATAAATCTTCTTAGTTGAAAATTGATTTTTTTTTGTTTAAAATTCTCTCTCTCTTTTAATCTGGACGATACTGCATAAAATCAAAATGCTGTATAGAAAACAAATATATACATTTTATAACAAACGAGCGGGTTAAATTTGTCCATTGAAAAGTTACGAACTAGTAGCAAAATCAAAAACGGTTCATCACTTTTTTCATCAATATTACAAAAATAGTACGAATGATGAAAAAATAATTCTCAGACAAATAACAAACTGCCCGCTCGTGTGCCTCTGATGAGTGGGTGAGTCAAGAGACTTCCAAGGTTCGAATCCTCAGAGTTGCGAATTTACGAATTATCTGAATGAAATTGCTCAAATAAAATTATTCTTATATTCAAGCCTGAAATTTTCAGGAACTGTTCGTGGAAAATCCGAAGTGTTTGTAAAAAATTAAGGACAGTAAAATAAAAAATTTCTGCTGACTTTGAAAGGTGATTAATCGTTAAAAAAAGAAGCAACTTTCTTTTTTTGAAAACCGTTGGAAAGCTAATTAAATTCCGTATCAATTAACCTCTCATAGAGATATTTTTTAATTTTTAAACAGAATACAGTGCGTGAGAATTTTTAAAAAATGCAAGAATTTCTCAAATTTTGTACCTCGTCTTAAACTTTCCGCAAAACCTAGTAAAGTTGAAGCAAAAATCTTAAGTTGATACCACACATTCCTTGAAGTCTTATCTGTAATATGTGCTAATAAAACTTAAAAAAGCTTGAGGGGTTCTCGAGATACGACAAAAAATCTTCAAATCTCAAATGTCAAGTTTCAGTCGGCGATTACCGCTGAGCTGTCGGCGATCACCGCTGCGCTGTCGGCTGCGAGAGCGGCCAGGATTTCGGCGCGCAACACGCCGCGCAGACTCGAATGGACATTTTTAGTCGTATCTCGAAAACCCGTCAAGATTTTTCAATTTTGATTGGCCTACATTGAAAATAAGACTTCGAAGAGTGTCTGTTATTAATTTCAGATTTTTTCCACCACTTTCCTAGGTTCTGCCAGTCGTTGAAGTCGAGGTACAAAATTCGAGAACTTCTTGCATTTTTTTAACTTCTCCAGTGGTCCATTCTCTTTAAAAAGTCCAAAATATCTCTATTAGGGATCATTCGACGCGGAGAAATGAGTTTTGATGACTCGCGCTGGTCGGACTGACAATTTTCGACGGTAGTGTACATTTCTCATAGAAATAAGATTCAATATTCCATCTTTCTTTTCGTATCCCAGACGTGGTTACAAGTTCGTAATTCTTTTACGAACAAATTTTTTCCGGGTGGATTGAAATGAAGCCACGTGAATGGAAAAGGTGGAGGGAGGAAATTACGAGACAGTGTGGTCGAACCGGACTAAAAATACCGGCGGTCCCTCGACCACAATCGAAAAACTATTGACCTAACTCCCGTAGCTTCTGGTCGCGACAAAATATTTCAGTTTGTAGAGTGTATAAATATTTATAAAGTAGTGTTGGCAGATGGTGGCTTGCCGGCTTTGGCGAAGGCAAAACTCAGCGAGCCACGCGCGTCTCGTCTGGCTCGTATACTTAATACACTTTCGCACGAGATTCGCTTTATATCCTCTCTTTATTTTTTATGTTTTATTTTTATTTCTCCTTTGCTCTCCTCTCTAGCAGAGATGCATTTATTAATCTATTCCGAATTAAGCGCCAAGTGGATTCCCGCTCGGGAGTGATGTATGTATTCCTTTCGGCGACCACCAAAGGCGGCCATCTTTGTCTCAAGCCGGCCGCGGAAAAGGGGAAATTAATTATCCCGCATCGGGAATTATTTACTGAGCGCAAGTGTTGAGAAGCTGCACGATCACTCCTGCATAAAATCGCGAATTTAGATCGGGTTCGAATTATTTATTGAGCGGAATTTCTTGGATGGAGTAATTTTGGAATGAGGATCAATAGTGGGCCACCTAGCGTGAGGATCATATTTAGAGCTCTGCGAAAAATGTTTGCCAAGTCGGGAAAAAATAAAATATGTATGTCGCTCTTCTGCAGATCTTAGATGGGGTAATGAGATGGCATAATCGGAAAATCAGGACATTATCTCACTTCTCATATCCTTCAAACTCTAATTTCCCCCACCAGTGATACAATTTAACTGATGGCCCGTTATTTAAAAATAGGGTTCCTACAAAATACCAATTTCGAAATTTCCTAATTTTCCCTGACCTATTTTTCATTTTCCCAGACCGTTATCAATTTTTCTTTCAGGTCAAATTTTCAAACAAAGAAGTTGATTTTCAAACAAAAGAATAATTTTTTTACCAAGAAGATTAATTTTCTACCAAAAAATATACATATAAATATACATAAATTTTCAACTAAATACGCTGCCGGTCAAAAGTTTGAGGACACCTCTTTTTTAATGACTGATTAAGTTATCTTAATTTTAATTATATCAGAGCTAAAAAATTTCTTCTTCAAAGGGTTCAATGCTCTTAAAATTGTGTATAAAATGAATTCAGGATGAAGCTATTTTCCCACAGTATCCTAACAGCTTATATGAGTATGTCTTAGAGAAAATTTAATCACATTGCAAGAACTTGAAGTTGTAACTAAAAAGTTGGGAAAATTTGAAAACATTATATGTGTAGGCAATTAAAAATAAAAATGAAACAAATATATATTTTGAGGGACTTTTATAGAAACTTTATTATTATATGTTTCAGATATTTTACAAAAATATTTTTCTTATTACAAAGAATATTGCAATTTTTCCAACTTTTTAGTTGCAACTTTAAGTTCTTGCACTGTGATTTAAATTTCTTTTAGACTTATAGTCATAAGCTGTTGCGATACTGTGGAAAAAAAGCTTCAAAATCAGCCCAAGAACATCAGAAAATGTTAATTATTTCAGAAGTTATTGAACATTTAAGAACACACTGAAATTTACACTATCATTACATCCTGGGCTCATTTTATACATAATTATAAGAGCACTGAACCCTTTGAAGAAAAAATTTTTTACCTCTGAAATAATTAAAATTAAGATAACTTAATCAGTCATTAAAAAAGAGGTGTCCTTAAACTTTTGACCGGCAGTGTAGTTGTAACCGAAGAAATTAATTTTCAGAAAATAAAAAAACAATTTAGTCTATATCTATAATGATGAATCTTCAATAAAAAAAATAATTTTGTACCAAGTAGTTGAATTTTCAACCAAGAAAATGAGATTTCAACAGAAAAGACCAAAATGGAATAGTTACATTTTTAGTTGAAAAACATAATTTTCAACCCTAAAAAAAAGAATTTTCAACCAAGTAGTTAAATTTTTAACCAAGGAAATGAATTTTCCACAACATGCATTAACTTTCATATAAAAAAGATAAATTGTAAAGTAAAATTTAATAGATATATTTACATTTGAAGAAATGAATTTTTAAGCCTAAAAAACGAACAAATTTTCATCCAAAGAAATTAATTGTCAACCACGAAGATACATCTTTAACCAAGAAGATTAATATTCTACCACAAAGTCGAATTTTTAACAAAATGCATTAATTTTCTATCAGAGAAGATAATATTTCAACAAAACACGGAGTAGTTAAATTTTCAAAAGAAAAATTAAATTTTCACAAAAAAAAAGGATTTGGAACAAAATAGTTATATTTTCAACCAAAGGAATGAATTTTCAACCCAAAAATGAATTTCTAATCATAAAGATTTATTTACTACCAAAAAAGATGAATTTTCGATAAAATACAAGCATTTTCAACTAAAATTTTTAACTAAAAATGGAATATTGATATTTTCAGTTAAGAAAATTAATTTTGAACAAATGAGAAAACGCATTTTGAACCAAATTGTTCGATTTATAACCCAAAAAAAATATATTTAAACAAAATACACGAATTTTATACTAATTAAAAACCAATTTTCTAACAAAAAAAAAAGGTTTTTGAATTAAAATGATGAAACATTAACCCGAACAATGCATTTTTACCAGAGTAGTTCCACTTTCAACTCAGTAGTTAATTTTTCAAAGAAAAATGTTAGCCAAAGAAGACGAATTTTCAACCAAGAAATATTTTTTAGGCAATGAAGAAAAAAAATGTCATCCGAAATGTGAAATTTTCATGCCAAAACGACAAATTTTCTAAAAAAAACAGTTGAATTTTCAAACCGAAAATATGAATTTTCAACAAAAAATTGCTATTCGACCAGATATTTGAAGTTTTAACCAACAAATACGTATTTCTAACAAAACAGTTTATTTTTCAACCAAAGGATTGACTTTTTTGTTTTTAACAAAATTGATGAACTTTGATCTAAATAATAAAATTGTATATTCATTCTCTAAGTTTATAAATTATACAAATAACTTTTTCGAGATCAACATTTTCATTTAATCAATTGAGTGCAATCCGTACAATTTGTTAATTATTTTAAACACTTTTCAGAACTTCTAAATTTTTTAGGCAATCCGATATTTTCCATCTTTTATAAAAATGCATTAGTCAAATTCCAGACACATCAAGTTTTTGAAACTGAATTGAAAACAGTCACAATGAGACGGCACCCTCAGAAATTTTGAAAAAAATTCAGGTCCGCGCAATAAAAATCTTGAATTTTCATTTTCAGGCATGCAAAATCAGGACACAGCACAAAAAATCAGTAAATCAGGACTGCGATAAAAAATCAGAACATGTCCTAATAAATCAGGACGTCTGGTCACCCTGTCTTAGAGCTTCTCACTCCCCTATTCAAAATTAGTTAGGTGCCGAGGAAAGTATTAAACATACTTTATTTAAACAAAGTATTTAAACATACTTATCACGAAGCTTCATGCAATGGTTAATTATTTATTTCCTCAATTATTATTTCCTGGTAAGAATGAGAGATGGCTCAACATCCTTTGCAGAAATTCGATTTTTTCTGCTATGACAACCTTACCATTTACAAACGCTAACCCACGTACCTTTACTATCCCGAGATCCACAAATATAATCACAAATTCATGAAATAATAATGAATGAATGAACAAATAAAGAAGGGTTCATCCACAATCCACGTAAGGTGCTTTTCTGAAATTCCCCCCCCCCCCCCTCAACCCCTATGTAAGATACCATGAGATTTGCGGTCCCCTCCCTCTTCAAATCTTGCTAATGCTTTTTAAACTTAGGGAAGAAAATTACATATAAAATATAAATTCTGTTAATTAAATAAACGTAGAAACCTGCTGAAATTAGTTTAAGAAAATTGAATGGATTAATAGTAATAAGTATTTAGTTACAATTCTGGTACAATTTAGCACAATTTTATAATATCTTCAGTACCTAAAATGTAGCATAGTCCATCACACTTTGTGTATTCTATTACTATTATTCTTCAGTCTATAAATTATCGAAATTCCTATTTATTTATCGCAGAATTCACGGAACATCCCCTTTTTCCGGTTTTTATTTAAATGCGAACTGAATTATTAGAACCCAATAAAAAAATCCAACTATTTTTAACTGAAAGTTCATTCAGCCTTTTTGGCTTGAAAATTCTACAATTTGATTGAAATTTTTTTTCTTCTTGACTAAAAAATTTCCTCTTCAGTGGAAAATTCAACTATTTTGTGGAACATTTGTCTTTTTGGTTTAAAAATTCTCCTCTTTTTGTAGAAATTTGATCTATTTTAGTTAAGAATGTAAAAGGTTGGTTGAAAATGAATCTTTTTAGGTTGAAAATTAATTTTGTCGTTGAAAATTTACATTTTAGGGGTACAAATTCAACTGTTGTATTCAATAACTTGGTAGCAAGATACACAAGTAGTTGAAGATATTAGTTGATAGTAGATGAAGATTCATAATTCTAGTTAAAAATTCATTTCTTCAGTTCACAATTTAACTATCTTGTTGAAAATTCGTTTTTCTGACCAAAATCTTTTTTTTACTGAAAATTTTATTATCTATTACATTATTCGCAAAAATTTTATCTTCTTAGTTGAAAATTCAACTATTTGGTTGAAACCCCATACCTTTTGTTAGAAAAATAATCCTCTTGTTTGAAAATTCAACTATTTGTTCAAAAAATCATCTACTTTGTTGAAAATTCGTATTTTTTGGTTAAATTTAAATGTTTTTGATTAAAAATTGAAAATTTTTCTTGTTAAAATATCTACTATCATATTTTTTGTTAAAAAATAATTTTTTTAGGTAGAGAAATCAACTCCTTCATTAAAATTTGAACTACTTTCTCAAAAATTTATTTTTTTGTAAAAAGATGCATAATTTTAGTTGGAAATTCACCTATTTGATTGAAAATTTATTAAAAATCAAAAAACTTTCTGGCTTCAAAATTCAAGATTTTGGATGAAGCTTTTTTTTCTTTATTGTCTGTAAAATCTTTCTTGGACTTGAAAGTTGATCTCTTTTGGTAGAAATTTCATTTTTTTTTTTTTCAACTCAACTGTTTTTAATTTGAAATAGAAATCTCTTCTTGGTTAAAATATTAACTATCACATTTTTTTCAGATTTCATCGGCTTTGTCGGTCCCTTAGATCGGATTAGAGATAAGACCATTTAAAAGTTGAGCATTAAAACTGTATTAGGTTGAAAAAAAAAGATATGTGAAATTAAATAATATCAAATTAGAAAACCTGAAAATTCCGTACCATAATCGGTCATAATAAAATAATACAAAACTTCAAAATCAAAGCAATAATACATATTAAAATTTGAAAAAATTTTTATTTGAAGTATTTTAAACTAACAATCTTATTTACTACTAGTCTACTACTACTACTAATCTAATACTATCAATTTAATTTTAAAAAATTACAACAAGGAGTCATAAGCAAGATTTTTTTTCCCCTGTTCAACTAATTCCAAGAAAATTCGTTTCCTTTCGATGAAACTTAATTTTCTTTGCTGAAAATTGAACTAATGCACTTTTGGATAAAAATCGCTGGTTTCTAATTGAAAATCCAATTCATAAATTTTTCATCGAGAATTCATCTTTTTTTTCGAAAATTCAACTACTTGGTTGAAATTTAAATTACATTTGAGAGTACATTTTTTAAACCAAAATAAACTTTAAAAAAGCTGCTCATCAAAATTAAAATAATTAAATTACGTTGTTAGAAATTCATTTCATTTTTTAAATATTTATTTGCATATGTTGTTGAAAATTCCCTTTATATCGTGAAAATAATTTGTTTCCAGCTGAGATTTTCACAATTTCATTTGTTTAATTAATCATTTTTCGTTAAAAATTCCACTATTACATTTTTTGTTTTGAGAATTATTATTTCTTGTTCAAACATTCAACTACTTGATTAAAAGTCGAACTATTTCGGTAATAAATTATTTTATCTGTTTCAGCTCTAACTATTTTGTAAAAATATTTTTTAAATTTAAAAATCAATTTTTGAAAATCAAAATTCAACTGTTCCATTTTTGGTGAAAAATTCATCATTTTTAGTTGAAAATTCAACTATTTAGTTCAAACTGTATGTGTTTTATTCTAAATTATTCATTTGTGGCAAAAAATTAAAATTCTTATTGTAAAACTTATCTACTTTGTTGGACATTTTTTTGGTTGAAAATTGCTTTTTTGAACTGCAAATTTAATGATTCCATTTTTGGTTGAAAATTGATCATCCTTAGCAGAAAATACAACTACTTGGTTAAAAATCACGTTCTTATTTTAAATTATTTATTCACTTGATAATTACATTTTTTGTTAATGATTAATATTGTTGGATGGAAAATTCAGCTGTTTTGTAGAGAATTCATTTTTTCGGCTTAAAAGTCAACTTTTTTGTGAAAATTTTGCTTTTTGGCTTAAAAATCTCATGAATTGGGTAGAAAATTGAACTATTCGGTTAAAAATGTATTTTTTGGCTGAAGTTTTATATTTCCGGCTAGAAATGTTGACCTATTTTGTAGAGAAATCGCCTCTTTGATTAAATTAAGCTATTTTTTCATTAAAAATTTGAATATTTGCTCGCCTCAAATTTCAAATCAAAAACAAAATCAACCTGAATTTCAACTTAAAATAATCTATATTTTTTGTCGATAATTCAGCTGCTTTCATTTTCATTAAGAATTAAACTATTTTTCTAAAAATTCAATCATTTTTTTGAATATTTGACTATTTTGTTGAAAATTGGTCTTTTTGGGTTGAGAATCTTATTATTTTGGTAGAAATTTGAACTTTTTTGTTGAAAATGTACTTTTTGGTTGTAAATTTATATTTTCGGATAGACAGTTAAGCTTCTCTGTAGAGAATTTGCCTTCTTTTATGATTGTATGATTAACTGTTTTTTAATAAAAATCCAAATATATTTTCGGTTGAAACATTAACTATTATATTTTTCATTAAGAATTGATCTTTTTTTTATTGGAAATTTAACTGCTTGGTTGATAGTTACACTGAATTGTTAAAAATTCATTTTTGTTCTTGAAAATTCATCATTTTAGTAAATAATTCGATTATTTTGTTAAACTTTCAATTATTAAAAAAAATCAACTATTTTGTTAAAAAGACATCTTTTGGTAGGAAATTTTACTTTCTAGTTGAACATTCGTCTTTTCGGATAGAAAATTTGTCCTTTTGGATTTAAAATTCCATTGTCTCCTAAAAAATTCACCTTCTTGCCTTCAAAATTTAACTATTTGGTGGAAAATTTAACCATTTTGGTTGGTTATTGATTTTCTTGTTTTTAAGTTCATCTCTGTACGATGAAAATTTAACGATTTTGTTAAAAGTTTATCTTTTTTTTAAATTGACTGCTTCTTTTTTAAATTCGTTACTCTGGATTAAAAATTCATTTTTTCGTGGTGGACAAATTCTTGGTTGAAGATTCGTCTTTCTTTGTTGAAAACTCAACTGTCTTCTGAAAAATTGGTCTTTTTGGCTCGAAAATTCCACTATTGGTTGAAAAATACAACTATTTGTGGTTTAAGTTTTGCCTCTTTTTTTTAAATTCCACAGTTTGGTTGAAAATGTAACTTTTAAGGCCGAAAATTAAACTATAGGATTAGATATTGAACTATTTTGTTGAACAATCCGCTTCTTTGAATGAAAGTTTAACTATTTGATTGTCAATGCAACTACTAGCTCTATGATTAATTTTTTTCTCAATTCGACTATTTGGTTGAAACATCATCTTTTATGGTAGAAAATGAGATTTTCTGTTGGAAATTCATCCTTTCTGGTTTAAAAGTCAACTGCTTTATAAAATATAACCTTCTTAGCTTGAACACTCAAATCTCTCGTTGAAAATCGATCTATTTTTTTGGAAGAAAATTAATATTTTTTGTTGAAAATTTAACTATTTTGTTGAAAATACAATGCACTTTGACGAAGAAGGGGAGGGTTAAAAAAATGTTTTCAAAATAGCAAAAAGGAAATTTTGAACGGCCTTTCAAACTGGAAAAAATGGACACGAAATATTAAAGGTTGCGAGGTGAGTACTCCGAGCTGAGGTAAACTTTCCGCAGTAAATTGCAGTCTCTAACCACGGAAAGTTTACCTCAGTCTGGCTTAAGTTTTTTTTTGTGGAGTCGAACCTATCTTTCCTGTTTTGTTGATAAGGCAAGGGGTCGTACATTTTAAATGGAAATTTAATGAAAAGAGTGTCGAGCCCGGATGATGAAATTTTGTGCTAAACCCAATTGAGAACAAGGCTCGTTTAATTATCTCGACGCACATCGGGCGTGGCTGGTCATTTTTCTTTAAACGAAAACACTTTTTTTCTGGGTAAACCGTGAGCAGGAGTTCCACAGACACCCGCGGCCAATCCCGCTAACGGTCACCCTCTCGTGATTTATTCGCGAGCGGGTCTCGCGAGTTTCGCGAACGGACACATTTCATTTTTAATATCGCACGTGTGCGCTCTGGCAGTATTTTTCGCGAGCGCTTCGTACTTCATTCGAAAAATGTCGAAATTCAACGACATTCGTCGCTTTTCTTTCCATCCTCCTTTTTCTAGATCCATTTTTTTCTTCCGAATCTTTTTATTTTTAACTTTATTCCACTGAATGTTGGGTGGGACTGACGCTACAACTGGACTATCCACCTCACGACTTGGCTAATTATTTTGGGCATGAGTCATTAATTCATTTCAACACCTTGTCTGAAAATTGATTTATGTCTATATCTCTATATTCTCACCTTTGGTGTGAAATCTTCAACCAAAATAATAAAATGTCAGCCCTGAAATACGAATTTTCGACAAAACGGTTCAATTTGAACCAAAAAGGATGATTTTTCAACAAAATAATTCAATTTTCAACCAATTCATAAAATTTTCAATTTATAAAAGATGAATTCTCTAAGAAAAATCTAATAGTTGAAATTCCAATTGGAAAATATTTTGATTTTCAATCAAAAAACGGTTAAATTCATCTAAAAAATACGACTTTTCAAGAAAAAAGTTGTTTTTTCAGCCAAATTTTCAAATCTTGAAGCCAAAAGGACGAATTTACTCAGAAGCAGTTAATTTGTTCACCAGAAAGGATGAATGATTAATATAACATTCGATTCCTCAACAGAATAAAAAAATTTTTAGTCAACTAATAAAAGTTCCAAATACGGAGGATGAATTCGTAACAAAAAATAGTCATTAGTTGATATTTGAACGCTAGAAGAATTCATTTTAAAATAAAAAAAACAATTGATATTATCCAAAAAATACGACTCTTCAGCATAATTGTTGATTTTACAAAAAATGATTGATCTTTGACAAAAACAAAAATCAGTTGATTTTCAACCAAAACGGATGATTTTTTCACAAAAGTGTTGATTTTTCAACAAAATAATTAAATTATCAAGCATTTGATAACATTTTCCAACACGAAATATGAATTGTCAACAAAAAAGGTAGTAGTTGATATTTCCACAATAAAAGATTTTAATTTTTAATACAACAATTTTAATTGATCCAAAAAAGACGAATTTTCAAGAACCAATTTTGAAAATGAAAAATTATTTGTTGATCAAAAAAAAATATCAACGAATTTATTACATTTTCTAGCCACGAAAACGAATTTTCTACAGAACAGACGAATTTCAACCAAAAAGGATGATTTTTTAATAAAATTGTTGATTGAAAAACTAAATTTCTAAGAAATTATTGAAATTTTCATTGAAGGAATATGAATTCATTGAAATTTAGGAATTTTAAATTAGATTAAAATTGAATTAAAAATCCTATTCTACGTCCAGCAATCAAGTTAATGTATAGAATTCCTGAAAATAAAATGAGAATTATAAATCAAATTTGGACAACTACCACAAAATGCTCCTATTGTATGATTTTTCTTACCTTAATAAGAGAAGTTGATAAATATTATGAATGATTTCATATTGTTATTTGATGATGATCAAAATAAAAAAGACGAAAGAAAAAAAAGAAGAGAAGGAATGGGATTTGGTTGGCGGCCTTCTTATTTTTCATTTATCTTTTTTATTGTTGTGCAAAGAAACAAAATTTCTCCGTTTTTAAAAAATACAACATGAAAATTTTTTGGTGGTTGTCCAAATTTGATTGTTGGATACTTGTTTTATTTTTATGAATCATATTCAATGAAGTGACGAATCTTTAACAGAAACAAAAATAATTTGATTGAATAAGTTGATTTCTAAAAAAAATAATTACATTCATAAGCAATAAATAAAACTTTCAATCATGAGAGAGGAATTCTCAGCGAAAAATGTTATAGTCAATATTTCAACAAAAGAAGATTTTAGTTTCAAATGAAAAAAGTTTGAATTTATCCAAAAAAAGACGGGGTTTCAACAAAATTATCGATTTTTCAACCAAAAATAATTTTTCAGTCAAAAAATAAATTATCCACAAATTTATTGAAATTTCAAGCGAACAAAATGAATTTTTTACGAAACAATTGAATTTCTACCAAAAAGGACGATTTTCTAACAAAATTGATTATTGAAATGCTCAATTTCCGAGCATTTATTACAAATTTTCAATTATGAAATATGAATTTTTAACGAAAAATGTAGCAGTTGACATTTCAAGAAAATAAATTTGAATTTCAAATTGAAAAAGCTGAATTTATCCGTAGAAAATGAATTTTCAAAAAAGAAGACAATTTTTTCACCAAAAATCATTATTCAGTCTACAGGAATAAAAGTTTTAAGCAATTAATTTAACCTCCAAGGCAGAAAAAAATAATTTTTAACAAAATAGTTGATTTTTCAGTAAAAAAATATTTTTCATTCAAGAATTATAAAATATATCAAAAAAATTGTTGAATTTCCAATCCAAAAAACGAATTTCTACAGAAAAAATTTAATTTTCGACCAAAAAATATAAATTTTTAACAAAAAGATCAATTTTCAACCAAGTAGATCATTTTATATGAAAATAGTTGAATTTTTAACCAAAAAGGATGACTTACTAAAAAAATTGTGGAATTTTTAACAGAATAACTGGAGTCTTATCCAATTGAATTCAAATTTCAACTAAATAATATAATTGTTAACCAAAAAACATGAATTCTAAACAAAAAATATAATAGCAGACTTTTCAATAAAAAGTGATGAAAATGTGAGAAAATTGATTATAAATTGAAATAAAAATCTATCTGCTGATATAAATATTTTATTTGAGATTAAAAAATGAACAGTTTTTGATTTTTGATCTTCTTGAATCTTTTTTTGGTGTATTTTCATTAGTAAGAATGCTGATGTGTTCAACGGATTTTTCAAATGTAGCTGAAAAAAAATTTGTCCAACACAAAAAAGACTAGAAAACTTGATAGAGAAATGCACTACTCTAAGAGGAAAATTTCGTTCAATATTCGCAAGATACCCATATGATATAAAAAATTTTCAATGAAAAAAGAAATCCCCTTTCAATCTCCTTTTTTCTGATAAAAATCCTCGTTTTTACCTGAAACTGAAATACCGAATTACTCTAATTCCTGTTAGTATGTAAAACTGAGAGTGCTTGTAATTTTCAGAAGTAAAATTTTTAGTCTAATCTTCTCTCTCGTTTTCGCAATTTTTTCTTTCGAATTCTCTCGCCCTCATCGTGTTAATCCGACTCTTCACGCACGAATACGTATGCTTCACACCTACCCTTCCAGATCCTCTTAACTCTCATACAAGCTCGTTTGTCCGATTATAAACTAATGCTGTTGAAGGGTGGAGTTGAAAAATAATCTTTCCTAGTTCGACAATCCAGTTTAGGCTTTCCTGTTTGATGAAGCAGAGGGCTGCCAAACAGTCACTTGTATCACTTTTATTAAGGTTTTTCTAAATCACTCCTCAGCCAATTTCTTAAAATAAAGTCACTATAGTCATCTCTTTTTAGGCTTTCATAGCACTAGGCAGAAAACCTTATAGTTTTGGTAAGGTATCCGTCCGTCGTACATTTTTTCCTACCTGACGTTACCCCACACTCTAGCCGACTTCACCTCACACTCTAGCCGACTTCACCCCATGCCCTATCCGACTTTATCCTTAACATAGCCGACTTTACTTCGTACTCTAGCTGATTTTACCCCATGCCCTACTCAACTTTACTAATACCAGAGCCAACTTCAGCCCGGTCCCAACCTGACTTTATCTCTACCATAGCCAACTTTACCTCATACCCAGGCTGACTTCACTTTGTACCCTACCCGACTTCACCATGTATCCTCGTCGACTTTACCACGTAACGTAGATAAAATGGCTCCGTACCCTAGCCGAATTCACCTTGCGCTCTAGCCGACTTCATCCTGTTCCCTAGATAACTTTTTCCAATACACTACCTGACGTGACCGCGTATCCTAGATCACTTTACTTCGTAGCCTAGCCGAATTTATCTTGTAATCTAGCCGACTTTACCCCGTACCTTAAATCACTTCACTCCGTACCCTAGCTAAATTCACCTTGTACTCTAGCCGATTTTACCCCGTACGTTAGATGACTTTACCCCGTGCCTTATGCGACTTTATCTCGTAACCTTGACGATTTTTCCTCGTACCCTACCCAACTTCACCCACAACATACCCAACTTTACCATATACCCCAGCCCATCTCACTTCATACCCAATCCGAATTTACCTTTACCCTAGCCGGCTTTACCCTATACACTAGATAACAATACCCCGTAGCCTACCCGACCTCATTCTTCACCCTATCCGACTTTATCCCGTACCCTAGATCACCTTACCCTGTACCCAGGTAAAAATTCTATATATAATTTATATATAGTGGACAAAACACTAATATTTTTCGTTTGTTTTGTGAGACAAATTTCAGAAAACAAATGAAAAATATAATTATCCTGTCCACGGTATATAAACTATATATAATTTTTTCACCTGGATACCCTAGCCAACTTTACACCGCATTGTAGATAACTTTACCCCGCACGCTAAATAACTTTATCCCGTACTCTATCCGACTTTACTCGTTACCCTTGCCAATTTTACCCCGTATCCTACTCGACTTTACCCCGTTCTCTA